>ONZH01001306.1:0-201411 GCA_900303285.1 Rhinella marina | reverse complement strand
TTTTTAACAGATCTCATGAAAACTGGTTTATATTTCATACTGTATCTGCTCTGTATCTACCACCTAAAGGGAACCTGTCATGTTAAACATGCAGTCAATCAGCCAACAGCATGATATAGAGCAAGATGAGCTGAGCAGGTTGAAATATAGTTTGGAATTTGTGTGAAAAGTTTTAAAATAACTTCTAACTTTTTAACTTAAATCCCTGCCCTTTCTATGTTTAGGATGTCACCATTATGTACAGATAAACACATAATGCATGTCCCTCTTGACGGCACATTACAAATGAAAAACATCCAGCCTTTATTCCTTGAAATGATACAGTACTTTGAGCAGAAGTTGACCAACATGGCACAGCAAACTTCTACTTGGAACGGTTTTCAGAAGCAAAGGTTTTAAGGTTTGTCACCAGTAGCATTGTAGAACTTTGACTACTAGGAATGTACTGATAAAAAGAAGACCAAGTAATGACCTTCAGAAAAGTTAAAAAAAACTCTTCTTGAGGTAATCACATTTGAGGCAAACATTTGTCACCACAATCCAGATTTTACTAATCTTTATAACTGCACTTCAAATGTGGTAAAACTGATTGGTGCTTCAAGACCATGCAAGGAAAAATCACCAATGATCCTAAATCTGATGTTATAATCACTTTAATAGACAAGCTATTTTTAACTTTTTTTTTCTTTAGAAACTGGTGTCAATAGAATTGATTTAGAAAACTTACAAAAATTAAGATGTTGCATACTACAGCCTAAAGGCTTAATCTCAATGGACAGCACACATATCAATTGATTTTAATGTGTTTATTCACACATCCTTGCTTCCTTGAGTTACTGAAAAAACAATGCAAGCATGTTATTGACCAAACATGCCTATTGAAGTTCATCGGTCCATAAAAGCCACTTACAGAACACGGGAGGCTTCCGTGTTTTTTCAATGGTTTGCACTGATCATTGGTAGGAGATGCTCTGGAAATGCCCTTTTCAGCCTAATTTTCCAAGTCAACTTCTATATTTAAACAAAAAAACATAACAGTGCAGTTTTTGCACTGGCCACTAAGCCTAATAATAGGCACCACTTCTTGGTATGTACAGATCACTTTACTGCATTTACCTGCTTATCTGCCATTCTAAGGCCTCTTTCACATTAGCGGCAGCACGGATCCGTGCTGCCCGCAGGGACATGTGTGGGGCCGGAACCGCGCTCCGGCCCCACACATGTCACACAGTACATACACACACGGACATATAAACATACAAATACACATACATACTTACATGCTTCCGGCAGGTCTCCACAGCACAGTACAGGAGCAGGACGGCGCGCACATAGGACGATTCCCTACAGTGCCCCCTGCTGGGCGCCGGGTGGAATTGTCCTATGTGTGCGCCGTCCTGCTCCTCCTGCGCTATGGTGACCTGCCAGGAGCATGTAAGTATGTATGTGTATTTGTATGTGCATATATCTGTGTGTGTGTGTATGTGTGCAGGTGACAGAGCCGTCATGAACTCCATTGAAAATCAATGGAGGACGGATCCGTTCACCATTGTATCACACCAAACGGATCCGTCCCCATTGACTTTCATTGGGGGTCATTCCGGATCCGTCTTGGTGCGGATGCCTGGACCAGAGAGCAAACCGCAGCATGCTGCTGTTTGCTCTCCGGTCTTAAGACGGAACGGAATGCTTTTAGGAATACAAACACATTAGAAAGAAAAGACAAGTGTTGCTACTGTATATGGCTTTAACTGGCAGATAAAATCTTTGGTGACACATTTCCTTTAAAAGCTTGGAGTGTGTGAGCAGGCTATCCTAAACACAATGTCATTCTGCAATGTTATTGAACTTGGAAGTTGACCACAGGTAGGTTGATGAACCTATAAGGGACTTTAGAGTCATTGGGAGGAATTTATAACGCGTTACTATTTGAAGTCAGTTTTCCTTCAGTCTTTGTTGCCGTACTTTATGCCACATTTATCAAATGTTGCATGTTGTTTGATAAATTTGTCTCATCCTTAAACCTAAAACTTTTGACTAGGAAAGCTTCTTCAATTTTCCTACTCGATCCTCCTACTGGAGTGAGATTGCAACTTTTTTTGTGATTTTTTTTAAAAAAAAGTCATATTTCAAAACTGGAGTGAATGGTATAAAATGCAAAAAGTTGAAAGATTTTGTGAGACCAAAAAGTTGAAAAAGTCCTGTTTTGCGATTTTTTTATTTATTTATTTATTTTTTTTAAGCCAGAATTTTGGAGTAAACGTGTGATAAATCAGAGCCATTGCCACAAGTGACCTTGATTAGGTGGTACAGATAGCTGTGCAGGCTCTTCCTCTCGTTGGTTGATTGGTGCACACAGAAGTAAGAAGTCTGCAAAGCTGGGTAGCCATCGCTATTTAGATTGAGGTAATCATATCTCTAATTGTAAAAATATTACAATTTTTACTCTTATCTGTTGTTTCTTTTTTTACTTTACCCACTTATAGAAGTAGGAAGTTGTACTCTTATATAGAAGCTGTATCACGAATACCAAATAATGAAGGCTGCCTAATACTATTCCATGGATCATAGTGTCAAAGACAGAAGAAACTTTAAAAAGAAGTAGCAAAGAAAATGATGCTGGTGGCCTTTCATGATGGATCTTTTTTTTCTAACAGCTAATAGATCCAGACTTCAAAGTCAATGAGAGAATTCGAGGAAAGGGCGGATATCAAACATTCCAGTAATTTAAATGAGACATGTTTGATAAGGTGCTAGATGAATGGAAATGTAAAGTCACGACCATCAGCACAAACATCCTATTAATCTAAGCCCTGTAGCAATAGTGGCAACAGTGCACATATGATGTGAGGACTTGAGTCTGTCTAGGACTTCGAGAGTTTCTCTAAGTTTAATCTAGCACATGAACATCATAAAAAGTAGCACTCTGATCAGGTATCATTCAGATCACATACATACAGTATCTCACAAAAGTGAGTACACCCCTTACATTTTTGTAAATATTTTATTATATCTTTTCATGGGACAACACTGAAGATGATACTTTAATAAATGTAAAGTAGTCAGTGTACAGATTGTATATCTATATATTGTATATCTATATATTGGTGTGCCCTCAAAATATCTCAACAAACAGCCATTAATGTCTAAACCACTGGCAACAAAATTGACTACACCCCTAAGTGAAAATGTCCAAATTGTGCATAATTAGCCATTTTCCCTCCCCAATGTCATGTGACTCATTGGTGTTACAAGGTCTGAGGTGTGAATAGGGAGCAGGTATGTTAAAATTTGGTGTTATCACTCTCACATACTAGTCACTGGAAGCTCAATATGGCACCTCATGGCAAAGAACTCTCTGAGAATCTGAAAAAAATAATTCTAAAAATAATTGTTACTCTACATAAAGATGGCCTAGGCTATAAGAAGATTGCCTGAAGAACACCCTGAAACTGAGCTACAGTATGGTGGTCAAGACCATACAGCGGTTTAACAAGACGGGTTTCACTCAGAACAGGCCTCGCCATGGTCAAACAAAGAAGTTGAGTGCATGTGCTCAGCGTCATATCCATAGGTTGTCTTTTCAAAATAGACATATGAGTGCTGCCAACATTGCTGCATAGGTTCAAGTGCTGGTGGGTCAGCCTGTCAGTGCTCTGACAATATGCCGCAAACTGCATCAAATTGGTATGCATGGCTGTCATCCCAGAAGGAAGCCTCTTCTAAAGATGATGCACAAGAAAGCCCGCAAACAATTTGCTAAAGACAAGCAGATAATGGACATTACTGTAACCTTGTCCTGTGGTCTGATGAGACCAAGAAAAACTTATTTTGTTCAGATGGTGTCAAGCCTGTGTGGCGGAAACCAGGTGAGAAGTACAAAGACAAGTGTGTCTTGCCTACAGTCAAGCATGGTGGTGAGAGTGTCATGGTTTGGGGCTGCATGAGTGCTGTAGAGGGCTATAGTTCATTGAGGGAACCATGAATGCCAACATGTACTGTGACATACTGAAGCAGAGCATGATCCCTCCCTTCGGAAACTGGGCTGTAGGGCAGTTTTCCTACATGATAACAACCCCAAGCACACCTCCAAGCAGGGTCGGACTGGCCCAACAGAGGACCGGAGGATCCTCCGGTAGGCCCCAAGCCAGGAACCCTGGGCCGGCGTCAGCACCAGTGTTCCCTGCAAGCTGAGCGGGCGCGCGGCTTTGCAGCTTACTTTGTGCCTCCGCTCACGTCCTGTCCTGGCCCGCTCACCGCCGCAGCCTGGACTTTATTGTGTATGCCTGTTCCGATAGGGAAGCCCTGCTGTGGTGGGCTCGGAACAGGCATAAACCATACTTCCCTTAACGTCCTGACGTTAGCTTGTCAGGACGTTCCTGTGCGGCGCTCCCAGCAGGCCCCGCCTTCTCCCTAATGCCGCGATTCTGGACATGGAGTACCAGTGCAGCGCGGCAACAGGAAAAAGAAGAGAGAACAAGGCCCCAGCCCCCTCCAAAGTGTGGAAGTGGCGTCTGAGATCCCCAAGGGCCAAGTAACTGTAAGTATTCATGTGTGTTTGTGTGTGAGTATACTCTATGCAACACAATACATATACAGTATACCTCTACACTGTGTATATACTGTATATTGTACAGCATGGCACAGGGGATATATTGTTCGGCATGGTGTAACCGCCATGCATTTGCTGTACAGTATACATTATAATCCCTGTACCATGCTATACAATGTACAGTATAATCCGTACACCATGCTGAATAATATACAGTATAATCTGTACACTGTGCTGTATAGTATACAGTATAATCCCTACACCATGCTGTATAATATACAGTATAATCCGTACACCGTGCTGTATAATATACAGTATAATCCGTACACCATGCTGTATAATATACAGTATAATCCGTACACCATGCTGTATAATATACAGTATAATCCGTACACCATGCTGTATAATATACAGTATAATCCGTACACCATGCTGTATAATATACGGTATAATCCCTACACCATGCTGTATAATATACAGAATAATCCGTACACCATGCTGTATAATATACAGTATAATCCGTACACCATGCTGTATAATTACAGTATAATCCGTACACCATGCTGTATAAAATACAGTATAATCTGTGCATCACGCTGTATATATACAGTATAATCTGTACACATGCTGTATAATATACCGTATAATCCGTACACCATGCTGTTAAAATACAGTATAATCTGTGCATCATGCTGTATAAATATACAGTATAATCCATACACCATGCTGTATAATATACAGTATAACGTACAATGCTGTATAATGCTGTATATATCAGTATAATCCGTACACATGCTGTATAATATACAGTATAATCTGTGCATCATGCTGATAATATACAGATCCGTACACCATGCGTATAATATACAGTATAATCCATACACCATGCTGTACAATATACAGTATAATCCGTACACCATGCTGTATAATAACAGTATAATCCGTACACCATGCTGTATAATATACAGTATATCCATACACCATGCTGTATAATATACAGTATAGTACACCATGCTGTATAAATACGTAACATACACCATGCTGTATAATACAGTATAATATTGTATTACAGCTGTAAATATACAGTATGTACATACGTATAATCCGTACACCATGCTGTATAATATACAGTATAATCCGTACACCATGCTGTATAATATACAGTATAATCCCATACACCATGCTGTATAATATACAGTATAATCCGTACACCATGCTGTATATACAGTATAATCCGTATACCATGCTGTATAATATACAGTATAATCTGTACACCATGCTGTATAATATACAACAATAATCCGTACACCATGCTGTATACTATACAGTATAATTCGTACACCATGCTGTATAATATACAGTATTATCCATACACCATGCTGTACAATGTACATTATATTCCATACACCATGCTGTATAATATACATATAATCTATACACCATGTGTACAATATACAGTATAATCCGTACACCATGCTGTATATATACAGTAATAATCCGTACACCATGCTGTATAATATACAGTATAATCCATACACCATGCTGTATAATATACAGTATAATCCATACACATGCTGTATAATATACAGTATAATCCGTAACACCATGCTGTATAATATACAGTATAATTCGTACACCATGCTGTTATAATATACAGTATAATCCGTACACCCATGCTGTATAATATACAACATAATCCGTACACCATGCTGTATATAACAGTATAATTCGTACACCATGCTGTATAATATACAGTATTATCCATACACCATGCTGTACAATGGTACATTATATTCCATACCCATGCGTATAATATACAGTATAATCCATACACCATACCGTACAATAATACAGTACACCTACACTGTTGCATGGTGTGTGGATTATACTGTATATTATACAGCATGGTGTACGGATTATACTGTGAATTATACAGCATGGTGTATGGATTATACTGTATATTATACAGCATGGTGTACGGATTATACTGTATACTATACAGCATGGTGTACGGATTATACTGTATACTATACAGCATGGTGTACGGATTATAATGTATACTATACAGCATGGTGTACGGATTATACTGTATATTATACAGCATGGTGTACGGATTATACTGTTGTACCTTTGATGGTGCTGTGCCCAGCTCTGAGCCGATCCCGCTCAGCAGCTGCCCAAGCTTAGAGGGAACACTGGTCAGCACCCAGCATACCCGGGCAAGTGCCCGGGCCCACTGCTCCTGGGGGGGGGCCCACTGCGCTGCTATGAGCGATTCCATCAATACAGATGGAAACGCTCATTGCTGGAGTGCAGAGAGCTCACAGGGACGCACCATCAATGAGACGGCGCCATCTAGTGGCAGGCGGGGGGCGGCAGTGTGCAGGATTACACATTGACAACCAGCCCCTGCTGTGAAATCGCTCCTCCAACTGCATCCTCCGTTCCATCTGAAAAGTGTCCTTTAGACTCCTGGCTTCTGTAGCAGGCAGCCAATGAGCAGCAGTGCTGGTGGTGATGTGTAATCATGCTGCCAGCCCTGCGGTTCCCGCACACAGCAGCCTGAAGACATCATAAGAAGACTCCTCCTCCCAGCCTGCTCCTGGTCAGAGGAGCCACACTGCAGTAAGAACTGCTGGTCACTGCCCCCTTCCCCTTGGTTAGTAGGTGCCCTGTTAACCCTTACCCTCTTATTTACACAGCTGCTGGTGTAAATGATGCAACTTCCAGCTCTGTAGTCTGGATGAGGTTGGAGGGGGAGGTTGTCAGTCCATGCAGTGTTAGATCTGGCCTAGTACGAGGGTGCTCAGTACTGCCTTGTGCCCACCCCTATAGCTGCTATGGTTGCCTTCCACTGCTTGATGGAGCCCCAGGAATCCTGCATAACAAGTGAGTTACCATGTATGTAATAAACCATGTGTGATCTGGCCTATGTCCTATTATGTAAGTAACCGCTGTATTGTACCATTGCCTGTTATGCTAATAACATGTTGTGATCTGTCCTATGTGCCTATGTAATAACCTGTGTGATGTGTACAGTTGCCTGTATGTAATAACATGTGTGATCCTGTCCTATGTGCCTGTATGTAATAACCTGTGTGATATGTACCATGGCCTGTATGTAATAACCTGTGTGATTGTACCATGTGCCTGTATGTAAATAACCTGTGCGATCTGTACCATGGGCCTTATGTAATAACCTGTGCGATGTGTACTATGTGCCTGTATGTAATAACCTGTGTGATGTGTAATATAGGCCTGTATCTAATAACCTGTGTGATGTGTACCATGTGCCTGTATCTAATAACCTGTGTGATGTGTACCATGTGCCTGTATGTAATAACCTGCGTGATATGTACCATGGGCCTGTATGTAATAACCTGTGTGATGTGTACCATGTGCCTGTATGTAATAACCTACGTGATATGTACTATGTGCCTGTATGTTATAAAGTGTGTGATGTGCAGTATGTGCCTGTATGTACTAGTGTGTGTATATACACATTTCTGCATGGTTTTTATATATGCAGAATATATTTATGTAACTGCCATTTTTTGTTAAATGTTCAGGGTAATCGATAAAGTATATTGAAAAATGCATCTCAGACTGCAGCAGCAAATGGGATTTTTTTTTTGTTCCCTGGCCACAGTGAGGTGGACATTACTGGGGCAGGGGGGTGGATATTACTAAGGGCATTATAGGGACATTACTGGAGACATTATTATGACATTGTGGTGGCATTATGATAATCAGAGGCAGAATAGTGTTTGTAAAAAAATTTGCTGTGAGGGCCACTGGGGGTCTTTATTCTGAATGGGGGTAACTGGGGTCATTATACTGAATGGAAGGCCACTGTGGGGTCATTATACTGTGTGGGGGGCCCACTGAGATTTATCGCCCAAGGCCCACATGAACCTGGAGCCAGCCCTGCAGGAACCTATAGTGTAGTTGCCGTTTGCCCCGGCGCTAGCTGCCAACAATCTAAAGCCCCCTTAATGGCCCGGCTCCTGTACAGATCAGCCCACCCAGCCACTTAAAAAAAGCATACTTACCTGTCCTGCCACGCTGCCGCTGTCCTTGGCTCCCACGCTCCA
The DNA here is from genome assembly GCA_900303285.1 of Rhinella marina. Taxonomy (NCBI): domain Eukaryota; kingdom Metazoa; phylum Chordata; class Amphibia; order Anura; family Bufonidae; genus Rhinella; species Rhinella marina. Next base: position 192,765 of record ONZH01001306.1, on the reverse strand, counting down.
CTGTCTTCCCTTCCGGCGCGCACTATGACCTGACGCAGCGTGGAACCTGATGGCAGCGCGGCAGGACAGGTAAGTATACTTTTTTAAGTGGCTGGGTGGGCTGATCTGAGGTCTGAGGGGGGGGGAGACCCTGATCTGAGGTCTGATGGGGCACAAGACGCCGACCTGAGGTCTGATGGGGGCACAAGACGCTGACCTGAGGTCTGATGGGGCACAAGACACCGACCTGAGGTCTGATGGGGCACAAGACGCCGACCTGAGGGTCTGATGGGGGCACAAGACGCCGACCTGAGGTCTGATGGGGGGTACAAGACGCCAACCTGAGGTCTGATGGGGGCACAAGACGCCGACCTGAGGTCTGATGGGGGCACGAGACACCGACCTGAGTCTGATGGGGGCACGAGACGCCGACCTGAGGTCTGATGGGGGCACGAGACGCCGACCTGAGGTCTGATGGGGGCACGAGATGGCCCGATCCCTGTACTGTGACATCACTGTGTTTATTATCCCTGTATGGTGACATCACTGTGTTTATTATCTCTGTACTGTGACATCACTGTGTTTATTATCCCTGTACTGTGACATCACTGTGTTTATTATCCCTGTACTGTGACATCACTGTGTTTATTATCCCCTGTACAGTGACATCACTGTGTTTATTATCTCTGTACTGTGACATCACTGTGTTTATTATCCCTGTACTGTGACATCACTGTGTTTATTATCCCTGTACTGTGACATCACTGTTTTTATTATCCCTGTACTGTGACATCGCTGTGTTTATTATCCCTGTACGGTGACATCTCTGTGTTTATTATCCTGTACAGTGACATCGCTGTGTTTATTATCCCTGTACTATGACATCACTGTGTGTATTATCCCTGTACAGTGACATCGCTGTGTGTATTATTCCAGTGCAGGAAGAGGTAAGTGGTTTGTGTTTGTTTTCTATTTTTCAGGGTCGTGAATGCAGAGGACTACGTCGGATTCGGTGGACACGTCGGACCAGCTTTTTTTTTTTTTTTTTTTTTTTTTTAATAAAATGGTCAAACAGGGGTCTGGGGGAGTGTTTATTTCAATAAAATGTTTTATACTGGTGTGTGTGTATTTTTTTTTTTTACAATACTACAGTTTTAGTAATTAGGGCTATCTACAGACGGCCCTGATTACTAATACTGGCTTAGTGCTTGCACTAAGCCCCAACATCTATTACCTCGGCACCCACCGCCACCAGGGGTGCCGGGAAGAGCCGGGTACCCGCAGGACCAGACCTTCTAAATTGAGGGTTAGGACCCCACGCCATTTTTTTTAAAATTATTTAATTATTTTTGTAAAAAAAAGGGCGTGGGGTCCCCCCCTTTTTTCCTTCGCCAGCCAGATACAACCAGCAGTGGCAGCCTGGCACTACCAGGGTGGGAAGGGACACGGTTATTGGCCCTTCCCAGCCTAATGGTACCAGCCTGCAGCCGCCCCAGAGCAAGACCCTCAATTTAGAAGGTCCGGTCCTGCGGGTACCCGGCTCTTCCCGCACCCCTGGTGGAGGTGGGTGCCGAGGTAATAGATGTTGGGGTTAGTGCTGGCCTGCCATACCGGCAAGCACTAAGCCCAGTATTAGTAATCAGGGCCGTCTGTAGATAGCCGTAATTACTAAAACTGTAGTATTGTAAAAAAAAAAATACACACACTTATAAAATATTTTATTGAAATAAACACTCCCCCAGACCCCTGTTTGACCATTTTATTAAAAAAAAAAAAAAAAAGCTGGTCCGACGTAGTCCACCGAATCCGACGTAGTCGTCTGCATTCACGACCCTGAAAAATAGAAAACAAACACACAAACACAGACCACTTCCCTCTTCCTACACTGGAATAATACACACAGCGATGTCACTGTACAGGGATAATAAACACAGTGATGTCACAGTACAGGGATAACAAACACAGTGATGTCACAGTACAGAGATAATAAACACAGTGATGTCACCGTACAGGGATAATAAACACAGTGATGTCAAAGTCCAGGGATAATACACACAGTGATGTCACTGTACAGAGATAATAAACACAGTGATGTCACCGTACAGAGATAATACACACAGTGATGTCACCGTACAGAGATAATAAACACAATGATGTCACAGTACAGGGATAATAAACGCAGTGATGTCACAGTCCAGAGATAATAAACACAGTGATGTCACAGTCCAGAGATAATAAACACAGTGATGTCACTGTACAGGGATAATAAACACAGTGATGTCACAGTACAGGGATAATAAACACTGCGATGTCACAGTCCAGGGATAATAAGCACAGTGATGTCACAGTACAGGGATAATAAACACAGTGATGTCACAGTACAGGGATAATAAACACAGTGATGTCACAGTACAGGGATAATAAACACTGCGATGTCACAGTCCAGGGATAATAAGCACAGTGATGTCACAGTCCAGGGATAAACACAGTGATGTCACAGTACACCTGTGCAAACAAGGCCTGGGGGGCGCACTATTAGCCCTTCACTGGGCTTTCCGTTCAAGGGTTACATTTAAATTCTTGAAACTGGATTCAAACATAACCCTCAACGGAACTTTGTTACATTGTTCTGGAGGGCCTCCCGTAAGTTGCGTCGAGGGGGGGCCCCATCATAAATTTTGTGCTCCATACTGCTGGTAGCCTTAATCTGGCCCTGGCTGTCCGGCCTTTTTCTACTGATGACCTATCCTCAGGACAACCTGTTTAACAATTTCCTCTGAAAATTGATCCACCCAAAAACTATTACAAAAAACTCTTAAAAAAATGGACAAAGCCAAAAGCAGAAGTCTCTTTCCACTGTGTAGAGGCCATGCAAACATGATGCAGCTCAGCTGCCATTCACTTGAATGTAAGTGGAGTTGCAATATGCTGGCACCGGCTCTATATAGTGGTTGGAGACTTCTGCTTGAACTATTTCCACTGTATTGATTCGGGTACTAGTGGCTGCCAAAAATGGTTGATCTTGGGGGGTACCTGGTGTCATACTCCCACTGATTTTGATAATGATGACATACTGAAGATACATCATCACTATCTACAGACTGGAATACAACGTCAAAACTACCTATAGAGCCACATACTCATCCATCCTGATGCTCACAAGCCCATTATAGGTCCTTTTGATGGTGGACGGGGTCAACATGGGCACGTTGACCCATATCCACCAAAGTGTGATGCTCTATGTATTGTGATACCTTTCTATCATAGCCAGAATGAACTTTTTCAGCAATCAGGCTAAGTAGCTCTTCTTTGGGTTAGTACCACACTGGCTAGACTTTGATCCCCACACACATCAATGAGCATTGGGTACACATGACCCTGTTGTTAGTTCCCCAGTTCTCATTCCTTAGAATCCTTTGTTAGACTTTAACCTTAAGCCATTTTGGAGATACTCTGACCTGGCCATCTAGCTATCATAATTTGGCTTGTCAAAGTTCCTTAGATCATTACACTTTGCCATTTTCCCTGCTCCCAACACATCAACACTGACTGTTCATTCACTGCCTAATATATCTCAACCCTTGACAGGTGCCATTGTAATAAGGTAATTAATGCTATTCACATCACCTGTCAGTGTATAGTAGTTTTAATGTTGTTTTAATGTGGTTTTAATGTTGTGGCTGAATGTTGTATATTTAAAACTATTTTAGGATCATGTCATATTTAATAGCAAATAGTCCAGAAAGAATAAGTCTAGTATTTATGATGCTGTGATTTTCACTAAAATCCTGATTTATTTGTCTTTTATTCAGTTACAATTCCTACCAACTCTTGAAGACTCCATGCAGAGACTTTTAATATTTATATATTTAAAACTGGAAATGTATGACATTTTGAAATGTATATTTTTAAGACACTTTTTTCATGCCAGAAGTTAAGGAAATGGTAATATTTCCCCATGTGTCAGAATTATATTGTTTCTGGAGATGAATAGGTGGAGGCAAAAATTATTTATCTCCATATCAAATTTTTGATGTTACGGGGGATAACAGCTCTTCCAAATGTTCCATAGCTAAGATTCATCATCAAAATCATGCTTGCTTGGGTGTGTTTAGAGTAATTTAAACAATGTTTAACAATGAAAATACTGCTTTGAATCCAAAATTAATAAACTGTACAACATTAATAATAATCTTTATATAGCACTAGAGATGAGCGAAGTTTTAAAAAATTCTATTTGGACGCTTCACTGATTTTTGTCAATAAATTCGGTTTATTACGAATTAATTTGTCACAAAGCGCATTAACTCAGGTCAATCCCAGCCTGCAGTTACACTGTAGGGAGGCTGTATCTTGGTGTATATCACTGTGCATTGCACCAACATGCATAGCTAGTCCTCTCTGGTAACGAAACTGTGCGCCAGAATGACAGGCAAGTCACATACACTGACAAGCAAAAAGGTAACAATGTCTGAATGACTTTCAGGCTCCATATCTCACTATCCACTACAACATTGATCATAAGACAACCATCATTTTATAAACAATCATCTTGGCTATCTCATACATACTGTAAATTGGACTTCCAACCATTTAGCATATGATTAGTTATGCAGATACTTGTCATGTAACTGCATTGTTACTGTTTTGTTCCTGGTAACGAAACAATCTTTTTCTTCTTCTATACTACAGATTACAACCTGTTCTCACATTCCCTAACAGCTCAGTGTGTTATTAGGTTGATTCCCAAGTGAAAGGTCATTGGTTCAAATCGAGGAGTAGCCATGAAAAAGATTTCCCAAGAAAAGAGAAACAGCATCACCCAACTCATCGATAGCTATAAAGCCAAAAACAGGAGTTGGTCCAAAACAGAGATAAAATGTAATGGAATTATTTGCATCTCATTTGTGTGTTGGACCCACTCCTGCTTTTGGCTTTCAAATTCTGATGCAAAACACTATTCCCAGAAAAAAAAAGAGTGAAACCTGGATTACACATGCACATGCTATACTTTGATCTAATAACTGCTTCTCAGCATAATGAACCTCACTTCTCAGCGTATAATAGTATACAGCCCCCTATGTTGCATGCTATACATATACATTTTGATCAAAAAGCATAAGCCCAATCAAAATGCCAAGGTTGCCTCCTCGTGTGGTATACACTTTGGCGCAGTACTGAGTGGCGAGTTCCAATGCAGCAGCACTGCATCAGCAGGTGGTGGGTCTCAGTAGTCAAACAGCACCCCTGATGTCTGACAATGCCCCCCCAGCACTGGGCCCCACCAACTCACCAGAACAGCATGGTCACCATGCAACACTGCACCATGTGAACAGTTGTCAAAGCTCACCTTATCATATGCTCTCAGGAACTCCAACTGAGAGCTGGTAGGAATTTGCGAACCCTTATGCAGACTCCTGCTAATAAAAATCACCTCCGATTAACCAACACTCCTCCCATATGGCAATAATACAACTGCAAGGTTTGATCCATCAAGCAAGTTAACTCTAATACATGATGAAGGCAAAATACCATTAAGTTCATAGTAGGGAGGGATCCCAGACCCTAAGGGGGATCCACATGGGCTAAAATTTGGTTGCACTGCACGGTGACGTAGAATTTGTTTAAAATTTGTCAAGGATGTCAGAGTGATGCAGAAAAATTTTTATATAACAGAATGTGGTAGTTAGGAATGATGAATTTGGATCCAGTTGGTGGAACGATTTGTTTGGTAATACCGTCGTAGTTCCGACCATAAACAATTGCAATAACAACGCACACTAATTTTTTTCACTAAAAGAACATATTAGGATGAATTTGGGTTGAATTGGTGGAGTGATTTGCATGGTTCATTCCGATAACCAAAGACACTGCTCCCATATGGCAATAATCCAGCTGCCAGGTTTGATCCATCCAGCAAGTTCGGCCTATCTGATTTTTACCCAAATATATGTTGAAAGCAAAATACCATTAAGTTCAAAGTATGGAGGGATCCTAGACCTTATAGAGGGATCCATATGGGCTAGAATTTAGTTGCACTGCACAGTAATGTAGAATTTGTTTAAAATTTGTCATGACTGTAAGAGTGACGCGGAATAACATTTTCACTAACAGAGCGTGGTAGCTCGGAATGATGAATTTGGATCCAGTTGGTGGAGCTATTTGTCTGGTAACACCGTCGTAGTTCCGACAGCAATAACAACACAGACTAATTTATTCGCTAAAAGAATGTATTAGCTACAATGAATTTGGGTCGAGTTGGTGGAGTGATTTCTGTGGTTTATTCTGAAAACCAACGACACTCCTCCCGTATGGCAATAATCCAGTTGCCAGGTTTAAGCCACCTAGCAACTTTGCCCCATCTGGTTTTAACCCTAATACAAGGAGTTATTTGACCTCAGGCATTCCGCGTCCAAATTCCTGGAGGGCCAAGTGGCGTTCAGCACTAACTGTTCTGTGATGCCCTTACATGTCCAGGGCTACACACACATGCTGCACTGAAGGAATTGTCGTATGTTTATCCGCTCAACATCATTCTTCATAGGGATCAGGGATTGTAATACTGGTGCAGATCAATTTATTTGGTAAAAGACTAATTTATTTGCTAAAAGACTAATAGTTTTAGTACCAACTAATATTTTTACTAAAAGAATAATTTTTCAGATAAAAGAATAATTTTTCCAACAAAAAATGATGACTCTTGGGCAACTTTGCTGTGTGAAGAATCACTTTATTTGCACTTCCCACAGGGTGTTAGATAAGAACGCATTCTAACACTAAATCACAGTAACGGTAACAGAAGAAGTTAAATATCAATGTGGACATGCCACAAACAGTCGAATGAGACAGGCGTATCACCATAATTTGTGAATCAAGGCCTAATAGAATTGCTTACAGTGCCTTGCGAAAGTATTCGGCCCCCTGGAACTTTCCAACCTTTTGCCACATTTCAGGCTTCAAACAAAAAGATATAACATTTAAAATTTTTGGTGAAGAATCAACAACAAGTGGGTCACAATTGTGAAGTGGAACGAAATTTATTTTTGTAATAATAAAACTGAAAAGTTTGGCATGCAAAATTATTCAGCCCATTTACTTTCAGTTCAGAAAACTCACTCCAGAAGTTTATTGAGGATCTCTGAATGATCCAATGTTGTCCTAAATGACTGATGAAAATAAATAGAATCCACCTGGCCTTAGAATGGCCCAGTCAAAGTCCAGACCTGAATCCAATTGAGAATATGTGGAAAGAGCTGAAAACTGCTGTTCACAAACGCTCTCCATCCAACCGCAAAGAGCTCGAGCTGTTTTGCAAGGAAGAATGGGCAAGAATTTCAGTCTCTAGATGTACAAAACTGATAGAGACATACCCCAAGCGACTTGCAGCTGTAATCGCAGCAAAAGGTGGCGCAACAAAGTATTAGTGCAAGAGGGCCAAATAATTTTGCACGCCCCACTTTTCAGTTTTATTATTACAAAAAAAGTTTAAATGATCCAATAAATTTTGTTCCACTTCATAATTGTGACCCACTTGTTGTTGATTCTTCACCAAATATTTAAAATGTTATATCTTTTTGTTTGAAGCCTGAAATGTGGCAAAAGGTTGAAAAGTTCCAGGGGGTTGAATACTTTCGCAAGGCACTGTATCTATTAATCAATGTGGACACGCCACAAACAGTAGAGACACTTTCTACTGAGTCAGGGGTGTAACTAGAAAAGGCTGGGCCCCATAGCAAATTTTTGAACAGCCCTCTTCCCCCAAGCAACCACCCTGCAACCCCTCCTCCCACTAGTGAAGGCCACCCACGCTTGTCACACAACCTCTCACTCACTCAGTAGTTATGCCCCCTTAGTGCCCCCATACAGTAGTTATGCCTGATAGTGACACCCCCCGGTACTAAAGGCCCCATAGCAGCTGCTACAGATGTCATGGCAATAGTTCCAGTTCTGCTCTGGGTCTAACAAATTGCCTTAGGGCCAATGTTCACTGAATTCATCATTCTACATCTCCTGCTTTGTCCATCATGTTCCATATTGTTCCGCTGTTACTGCTACCCCTACATAGCCACACAACTCCTGTCTTGTTTATTATGTTCTATACTTTGCTGTTGCCACTACTACTACCCCATACAGCCATACATTTCCTGCCTTGTCTATTATATTCCATACAGTATTATACTGAGAACTCTACCTTGCGCAGTTCAAGAAACCTGAAAGTGCTCCAAAAATTGGGAATAATTTTTGACAGATTTTGTAAAAAGCCATTGCTTCTTAATTTGCAAGACAATATATTTTCTTCAAAATAACACCAAACCTTTTGCTACCTCCCAAAAAGGGCTAATTGTTGGACCGCTTGTTAAAAGCAAGCCATTCATTTTTTTAATAGCAATGTGTATGTGTAAAAACTGACAGGCTTGTTACCACAGACAACTATGCATTTACATATATCTATATATGTTGCTGTCACTTTGTCATTACTAATGATGTTATGGTGTTAAAGACCTTGAAATGGGTTTGGATTCAGTCCTAGGAGACCTTATAGTGTTATTCATGACTTTTCAGAGCAATCGGGACACTTTTAATTCAGGCTGAATATTTTGGACCAAATCAAATTTTGGATAATTTGCTCAGCTCTAGTTTCTAATTGTTATTTCAGTACTGAGATTTTGCTTGAATTTAGTAGACAGGTGTTGAGTGCTAGATTGTATAGTTTACACCCAGTAAGTTAAAAGACACATTAGTACTAAGAGTTAACATTTTTTGAAAACTTGCTTTCTATATGCAGTTTTTAGAATTCCACAATCTATTTTAGCAGCTGTTGTGAAGTACAATCATATATTATTAGCATGTTAAACATTTTGTTATATTACTTTTTGATTTTTTCAGCTAAAGTTTAATGCCACCAGCCACTACTTCTGAAGATGATGAACGTGAACAAGTTAGTCATATGATGATGCAGCAGTAGGAGTAGAAAAGATGCACTTTTCCTATAAGAAGGTTAGTAAATGTGTGGATTAGCCTGGAATTCTTGGTGCCAATTATAGTACAGAAGAAGAATTTAAACTGCTTGGGATAAAAGCCGAGGAATGTGCAAGTATAAGAATGTGAGGATAGCTTGACAGACTGCATAGGCTTTAAATAATCAAGTGTTACATTACTTTTACAGCTGTAACATAATTTGCTCACATACTGTATAGTGATTTGTGATAGTGCAGTGACCTAAAAAGTCTTTTCCAGTTCTACATTCAAGTCCTCCTAAACAGTAAGCTCTGATTTAATTAACCCCTTCTGCTAAATCAACATGCACAATCTCACAGTGCAATTATACAATTTTCACTTCGCTATTATGTATGGAAAAAAACAGTATTACACATAAATGAGTTCAAAATGTATTTCCAGGATACACCAAAGTGCATTGGTTTTCTAAGTTTTACATTTATGGAACATTGAAATCCACTAGTCGAACTATTTAACTGACCTTGTATTGTGAATAACAGATAAAATGAAGTGGAAGTGGAGCTAAAGTCACCAGGTTAAAGAGAAAACACACAAATGTTTTACCAACGAGCCCTTTTTTTGTTCTAGATCACTCTAGTGCTGGGTCTAGCGAATTGACCTCTTCAGAAGCTATGTCGCAAGGTCACATTATAATCAGGTTATTTAAACTTTGTATTGCTTGACTTTCAGGGGTTATTCACGTTAGTGACTCACAGACATGTTGGCCGTGTACAGTGTTCATTTTAGGACATGGTCAGATACCAGTGTCAAGTATCAAAATAATGCCAGTGTGATACCTCACCCTGACACCTGCCCTGACACCTGACACCTGACCCTGACACCTGACTCTGGACTTCAGGTGTCAGGGTCACTATGACTTTTAGCTTCATTGTACTTTAAATATGCTGAATCACATAGCTGAAGAAAATCACTTTAGTTCTGTCTGAACCTATAGCTCAGCAGTTAGACGCTTGCCTTCCATGTAGACTTCTGGGGTTCAAATCCCCTTTTGGTCTTCAAAAAATAAATTGGTATTTTATTGAGCCCTAGAAAAGAGGCAAATTCAAGTGATGTGTGACCCTTGACAACTGACTCGTCAGGGGTCAGGGTCACTCTGGCTTTTAGCTTTATTATACTTTTCATGTGCTTCATGTGTGTTTCATTTTTCTTAGCGACCCTGACCCCTGACGAGTCAGTTGTCAAGGGTCACACATCACTTGAATTTGCCTCTTTTCTAGGGCTCAATAAAATACCAATTTATTTTTTCATAGCGACCCTGACCCCTGGCGCCTGATGAGTCAGTTGTCAAGGGTCACACATCACTTGAATTTGCCTCTTTTCTAGGGCTCAATAAAATACCAATTTATTTTTTAAAGACCTAAATGGGATTTGAACCCCAGAAGTCTACATGGAAGGCAAGTGTCTAACTGCTGAGCTATAGGTTCAGACAGATTAAGAAGTGATTTTCTTCATCTATGTCGTTCAGAATATGAAAAGCACAATGAAGCTAAAAGTCATAGCGACCCTGACCCCTGACGAGTCAGTTGTCAAGGGTCACACATCACTTGAATTTGCCTCTTTTCTAGGGCTCATTAAATACCAATTTATTTTTTTAAAGACCAAAATGGGATTTGAACCCCAGAAGTCTACATGGAAGGCAAGTGTCTAACTGCTGAGCTATAGGTTCAGACAGATTAAGAAGTGATTTTCTTCATCTATGTCGTTCAGAATATGAAAAGCACAATGAAGCTAAAAGTCATAGCGACCCTGACCCCTGACGAGTCAGTTGTCAAGGGTCACACATCACTTGAATTCGCCTCATTTTTAGGGCTCAATAAAATAACATTTTTATTTTTTAAAAGGCCAAAGGGGATTTGAACCCTAGAAGTCTACATGGGAGGCAAGCATCTAACCACTGAGCTATAGGTTTATGCAGAAAGTTAAGTGATTTTCTTCATCTATGTGATTCAGCACATGAAAAGTATAATAAAGCTAAAAGCCAGAGTGACCCTGACCCCTGACGCCTGACAAGTCAGTTGTCAAGGGTCACACATCACTTGAATTTGCCTCTTTTCTAGGGCTCAATAAAATACCAATTTATTTTTTAAAGACCAAAAGGGGATTTGAACCCCAGAAGTCTACCTAGAAGGCAAGTGTCTAACTGATGAGCTATAGGCTCAGACAGAAACAAAGTGATTTTCTTCATCTATGTGATTCAGCATATGTAAAGTACAATGAAGCTAAACATCATAGTGACCCTGACACCTGAAGTCCAGGGTCAGGGGTCAGGTGTCATGGTCAGGTATCACACTGGCATTATTTTGATACTTGACACTGATATCTGACCATGTCCTAAAATGAACACTGTAGCCATGTTCTCCACAGACAGCATAAAGCTAGTTTCAAATATGCGGCAGAGCTCTCAGGCAGGCTTTTACAGCAGATAACAGCCTGACGGACATCTCCAGATTCCGCATTGCTGGATACTGCTGGCAGCCCGTCGGATCCCCTAATAATGGGGTCCATCAGAGATCTGGCTGCTACCTGGTAAATATGCAGAGGCAGGACAAAGACAATTGCATGCTGTGGTCCCAGCATTCTCAGCCAAATCCGCCTGCCTGAACAGCCGACCACAGATGTGAAACTAGACTAGGTATCCATTAGAGTTGAGCGAATCTATTCACTGCTTCGTAGATTCGTGTTGAATCTTGGAAATTTTCCGTTGCAAAGCGAATCCGGATTTTTTTAGATTCGCTCCGTTAGATTTGAAAATGTTCTTAAAGCTTTCTAAGCATTTGCTACGTACTCGTACGCTTAATTGTACGCTAATGCTACGTATAAGTTACTTTATACGTTGATTCCTACGAATTCAGTTAATGAGCAAACTTTTACTGTGATTCGTTATTCGTGCGGCAAAAAGCCCGGGAAGAAAGCGGTCACCTGACCTAGTGGGAAGGGCTTCCTCTGAATGCGTTTCGGCATATAGCCTTGAGTTGATAAAGGCTATATGCCGAAACACGTTCTTGACTACGCTATGCAATAAAAAGAAGCATTAATTAAGCACAAGCGTTTGCCGGGATTCTTCCATACATACTTTATGTTTGCATCATTTTGTAAATGTCATTTTATTTTTTTGGGACATTAGAAGGCTTAGAATTTTAGAGACAATTCTTAAAATTTTTAAGAAAATTTCCAAAACCCACTTTTTAAGGACCAATTCAGGTCTGAAGTCAATTTGTGGGGCTCACATAGTAGAACCCCCCATAAATGATCCCATTTTGGAAACTATTTTGGTACCATTTTTGGGTACATATGATTTTTTGATTATTCATTATTACACTTTTTGGGGCAAGGTGACCCAAACATTGGTAATTTTGGCACAGCTTTTATTTATTCATTTTTACTGTGTTCATCTGAGGGGTTAGGTCATGTGAAATTTTTGTAGAGCAGGTTGTTACGGACGTGGCGATACCTAACATGTGTACTTTTTTATTTATTTAAGGTTTACACAATAATATCATTTTTGAAACAAAAAAAATCATGTTTTAGTGTCTCCATAGTGTGAGAGCTGTAGTTTTTTTTATTTTTTGGGCGATTGTCTCAGGTAGGGGCAAATTTTTTGCGGGATGAGATGATGGTTAGATTGTTACTGTTTTGGGGGCATACGCCTTTTTGTTCGCTGGGTATTACGCTTTTTGTGATGTAAGGTGACAAAAAAATAGCTTTTTTTACATAGTTTTTATTTTTTTTATTTTTTACTGTGTTCATCTGAGGGGTTAGGTCATGTGAGATTTTTGTAGGGTAAGTTGTTACGGACGCGACGATACCTAACATGTCTAGGTTGTTTTATTATTTTATTTTATTTATTTTTACTCAATCATAAATGTGCATATATGGAAAAAAATGATTTTTTTTTTACGTTTTTCATTTTTTACACTTTTTTTACTCAAACCCACTTGGTTCTTGAAGATCCACTGAATCTGATATCTATATAATACACTGTAGTGCACTATATAGTGTACTACAGTGTATTTTTACTTTACATTAAGCCTGTTCAGGCTCCTGCCTTTAGCAGGAGCCTGGTCAGGCTTGATATACCGTGGCAAGCCAGATGGTGTCCTGTTGCCATGGTAACCATCGGGACGTTGCCACAGCAGAGCACCATCCCGATGGGAGGGAGCTCCCTCCCTCTCTTCTGGCCACACCATCGGTTCGCTGCCAGCGCACCGCAGCGCCCGATGGGGGAGGGAGCTTCCTCCCTGTTAACCCCTTCCATGCCGTGGTCCCTATGGACCAAGGCATGGAAGGGGTTAAACGTCCGACATCACTGCCAGCAGCGATGTCGGCCGTTACATTAGATTGTCAGCTGTATGTTACAGCTGACAATCTAATACCGCGCGGCCATCCTGAAACTTGGAGGGAATGAACTGGGGGGGGGGTTATTACTTACAGTCGGCGGCGGTGGGCGGGTGGAAGGGGGGTCCGCTTGGCCATCCTGAAATATTAAAACATAGCAGCGCAGCCCCGATGCTGCTGAACTCTGCGATTGGTCAGTCAAATCTGACTGACCAATCGCAGGGGTTCTAAGGCAGGGACCACTGTGATTGATCCCCTGCCGGGTGCCCAGACAGCTCTGCTGTCCGTGACACCAGTTTACAAGCAAGTGTCACCGCAAGTGTACTTGCGGTGACACTTGGAGCTCATGACGTACTGTGCATGTCATGATGCGGTAACTAACACCACATCATGACGTACATAGTACGTCACTCGTCACTAAGGGCTTAAGTTAACTTGTTTTTATTGCCCCGTTTGCTCTCATCCAGATGGACATGGATTGTTAGGACTCCCCCCATTAGCAGAAAAAGTAACGTCCCAGTTGCGCCTAAACGCGCCAATTCACTTTTTCCCCCCTACTCAGGTTATTTGGGAGCCCCCTTTAAAAAAAAGGGTTCTCTTTTAATATATTTGCTGCTATTTTATTACCCGATTGGATTACAATTTACCCATGTGGATTACAATTGAAGTTCAGGACTCTGTGTTCCAGTTTCATGCCAAGCGTCAGAAGAAAAGAGAGACTCAAACGTATCCTTGAGCCTATTATGCTTGTGATATTCCATGCGCTAAAATGTTTTCACTATGCTAGTCCGATTCAGGGAGAAGCCTCTGATCCCTGGACTGCCAGCACCACCACCACCACAGTCCTTTCAGCTGGGTCAGCTGACAACGTCATCATTTACATTCCAATCCACGGTGATCCACAAATGCCAACTACCGTGGAAGATGAAGTTAGCAGCAGCCAGGGGAGCTGGGGCTTCTTCCCTGGATGCAACCTTGCCTCCACCGCTGCAGCCAGAAGTCCTTACCCCTGCTGTCCCGGCAGGAGGATCCTGGAAAGCGCAAGTGGCTGCAGCGCTCACCAGCATGACCACCACCCGGACCCGTTCAAGTCCGACTTCCGGAAGAGGAGGGCAGTGGAGTTCCACCACGGCAGCGAGAGTGGCCTACGAGAGGCAGGAGCGTCCTCTGATGTCGTTTAGTAGCAGCTCAAGCGAGGAGGACTACAGGTCCCTCATCTGAGGAACCCAACTACTGGCTGTCTCAAGGACACTTCAAGAGGACATATGGGAGCCACAGCATGGACTGCACCTGACGGGTGAGAGCTAGTTGGCAATTTTTGTGTTTGTTTGTTTTATAGTTTGTATTGTCCCCGTTTGACTCTCACCCAGATGGACATAGCTGTCAGGACTACCCCCCCATTCTGCAGAAAATTCCCAGTTGCGCTTGAGCACACCTATTTTCCCTTTCCCCCCTTCTCAGGTTATTTGGGAGCCCCCTTTGCAAAAAAGGTTTCTCTATTTGCTACTATTCTCTATTATCCATGTGGATTACACGTTACCTGTATGGATTACAATATTACCTCACTTGGATTACAGTTGAATTTTGGACTATGTGTTCCAGTGTTTTATCATGCCAAGGAGCCACGAGGAGATACTCAAACATGTATCTGAGCCTTTTATGCTTTCAAATGTGAAATTGCTTGCACTAAAATGTTTGCATACTTATGTCTTTGCTGTATTTTAGCTACACTGTTTTTAGTGGTTCAGAACTTTAGCCCATTGTGTGTATTCTTTTTCTGGTGCTGCAATGTGTCCTATTATGCACTTATTGTATGGTGTTTTTAGTAAATTCTGCACTTAGCTGGATAGCTAGCAGTGAGCACCTTACTTTTCTACCTCATATGGACTGCCTCTAAAGACTGTACGCCGCGGCCTAGCCTCGTGCGTATGACTCATTCGCGAGTAAATAGTACGCTAAGGATTCGTGCGCACTTTTGTACGCTAATGCTTACGTATTGCGTACTTTTAACTACGCTGACTGTACATTCGTAATTTGTGCAGGAATGTTCGCAAAACAATGATTGTGTTTTTAACGTAGATTCGACCGAATAAATTCGTATGAAGAACAAATCTTGTCAGAAATTCGCCGAATATTCGGCGAAGCAAATTTTGGATGATTCGCTCATCTCTAGTGTCCATTTACTATAATGTGCTTATTATGCAGAGGCTGGACAAAGACAATTGCATGCTGTGGTTTTTGCCTGGCTGATTCCCAGCATTCTCTGCCAAATCAGCCTGCCAGAACAGCCGACCACAGATGTAAAACTAGACTAGGTATTCATTTACTATAATGTGTTTATTTGCACATCTGGAAGAATTCAATAGTTTAGTTCCGGGTTGTGGACCAAATACACCCATTAAAGTCTAAAAGTCTGACTGAACACTAATGGCATCTGTGTTCTGCCAGTGGTTTTCTTTTTTTTTCCCATTTATATCTTATTAAATTATTTTCAAACAATATGTAAGTCACATACATCTTACAAGCGATGAAGTAATCTAGTACATTTGGACATTTATAAAGCCTGATCTACTTAAAGAACAATAAAAATTTGCAACACAAAACAAGGTGTCTCTCCGTGTCCATTAAATTAACAAGTGTTCCCGAGTGTCCCAAGCCTGCCAGCCTCTCATGAGTCTGGCTACCGTATTACATTGGACGGTGACTGAGTGCTCCAAAGTCCTGATCTCCCGTATCCAAGCACCGAGGTCTAAAATCGTAGGTGGGGAGGTTCGCTTCCAAAAGAGGGCAATCAAACACTTTGCAGCGGTTAGTATGTGGAGGAGCAGCCTGGCACCATGTCCCCGCAATGTGGGCGGGATCACGTTTAGTAGAAGAACGGACGGGTCATTGGGGAGTGAAATATCTAAAATGACCCATATCAGGTGACGGACTTGCCTCCAAAATGGTGTCAGGGCCGTGCATGACCAGAAAATATGGAATAAAGAGGCCTGCAGATGGGAGCACCTCCGACAGAGGTCTGGTACCTGAGAGTTAATAGCATGTAGTACTGCAGGTGTATGGTACCAAAAGATTAAGATTTTAATTTGATTCTCTCTATATGTTATTGAAGAAGAGCTAGTGTGTGCCCTTCTCCAGATCCACCAAGTCTCTGGGGAGAGCTCCCTCTTAAGCCAGTCCTCCCATTTCAGCATGTAAGGATGTTTAAATCCCTCAGGGAAATCAAAAGATATTAATATCTGGTAAATGTCGGAGATAAGGCGCTTGGAGGAGGGACTCCAGGTACAGAGACGCTCGAATGGGGTAAGAGAGGGGAGAATCGCAGATCCCAGGGTACTCCTACAGTAATGAAGTATTCTTTGGAATTGAAATTGTAGAGAGTGAGAATTTAGCACGTAATTCCTCAAAGTAGAGAATCTTCCCGAGAGCTGGTCCTTCAGGTCGACAAGGCGGTACAAGCCCACAGCCGACCACGGTCTCACCATATCCGCCTCAAAACTGCCTGGTCGATGCGGAGTAAAGAGTAATAAGGTGAGAGGGGATTGAAGTGTGGCTAAGTTATATCGTATTCTAGTTTTGAACCAGATCTCCCTAGTAAACCCCATAGGGCTGAGCAGTTAGCAAAACGGACAGGGGTGGGTTGGCCCCATATCAAAGTCCCCAGGTGAGTCGGCGTCAGCCACACCCTCTCAATTTCGGTCCACCGGTTATAGGAATGAAACGTAGACCAGGAGGTAATCTGCCGTACCTGCGGCCGGCACCCTCACCGGAAGGGTCTTAAACAAATATAGGAATTTAGAGAGAATAGACATTTTTATAGCTGCAATACGGCCGAGTAGTGAGATTAGAAGTGATTTCCACTTTGCAAAGAGAGAGTTTATCTCTGTTAGCAACGGTGGGAAATTCGCTTTATACAAGGTGGAATATTGAGGGGTAATGTGGATTCCCAGGTATTTTATGGAGTGGGTACGCCAAGTATAGTGAAACTGCCTCTGAAGTAGACAAAGTCTGGCAGGGTCAATATTAATTGGCAAAGCCTCAGATTTAGAGGCATTTAGCTTATAACCTGATAGCCCACTATATCTGTCTAGGACTGTGTGGAGATTAGGTAGGGAGATAAAGGGATTCGTCAGGGTGAGTAGCACGTCATCAGCAAACAGAGAAACCGAAAATGTTTTGTCTCTAACCGGAATGCCCTGAATATCGGGTGTGTTGCGTATAAGCGCTGCTAGGGGTTCAATGGTGAGTACATATAGGAGGGGGCATAGAGGGCAACCCTGCCTAGTCCCATTGTAAATCGAGAGGGGCAGGGAATAGGCATATAGTAAACTGACTATTGCCGTGGGGGAGGAGTAGAGGCCTCATAGGGCAGTCAGAAAAGGACCTCGAAAACCGAAGTGATGCAATGTTCTGAACATAAAATCCCAATTCAAATGATCAAATGCCTTTTCGGCATCTAAGCTAAGCAATAAGGCCTCCACTCCCCCCCCTGCAAACCACATCCACCAGGTCTACAGCTCTTCTAGTATTTTCCCCTGCCTGGCAAAACCTGACAAAGCTGACTTGATCTTTGTGAATTAAATGATGAAGACAAAAATTCAGTCGGTTTCCCAGTAGTTTGGTAAATATTTTCAAAAGTTCAAAAGGCTGATAGGTCTATAACTCGCACAATCGACAGGGTCTTTCCCAGGTTTAGGGATAACTGTCACATAGGAGCATAACATGGTACCTGGGATTTTCCCCCTTAAGAAACCCATTGAACATCGTTACCATGTGAGGGATCAGGACTTCACCAAATATCTTAAAATAGTCATAAGTGAATCCATCTGGTCCAGGAGAATTTCCTTTGGGCAGTTCAGAGATTCTCTGATTTCCTCCACTGTGATAGGCTGGTTCAAATAGGCCAGTGCGTCAGGAATGAGGGAGGGTAAATGGCAATCCAAAAGTAACTCGTCTAGGAGTGAGTTGCGCTGTATCTCATCTTTGGGCAGAGTGGGGGGAAGGGAATATAAAGTCGAATAATGCCTATGGAATAATTCAGCATCTAGATCTAGGGTGGTATTGAATCACCCCTTGCTGGTCTCTAATAGCATGGGGGGTGGAAGTGGCAGCTCAGTCTTGATTTGTCGGGCGAGTAGGGTGTGCGGCTTATGGAGAAAGTAGACAATTCTGATATTGTGCTTCTCTATCTCTATTCATACGGGATGAAAGTGAGATGCAGACCCCTCGAAACACCGCTTTGTGGGCTTCCCATAATGTACCTTGGGAAGGCACAGTTGGGGCGTTTTCAGCAAAATACTGAGACAAAGAGGAGCGCAGGTCTCAGGGGGGTAGAAGAGAGGTGAAGTTCTAGATATATGGGGGCATGGTCTGACCAAGTTATCGGGCCTATAGAAGTCATTACCAAGGACCTGGGGGCCATAATATTGCCAAAAAAGTAATCAAGTCTCGTGTGTGTGATGTGAGGGTTAGAGTAGAAAGTGTATTGCCGAGACGTAGGGTTATCTACACACCATAAGTCATAGAGAGAATAGTAATATAGTAACATAGTTTATAAGGCCGAAAAAAGACATCTGTCCATCCAGTTCGGCCTGTTTTCCTACATGTTGATCCAGAGGAAGGCAAAAAAACCCTGTGAGGTAGAAGCCAATTTTCCCCACTTTAGGGAAAAAAATTCCTTCCCGACTCCAATCAGGCAATCAGAATTATTCCCTGGATCAACGACCCATAACCTTTAATATTATTACCCTCTAGAAATACATCAAGGCCTCTCTTGAACTCTTTTAGTGAACTTACCATCACCACCTCCTCAGGCAGAGAGTTCCATAGTCTGACTGCTCTTACCGTAAAGAATCCTCTTCTATGTTTGTGTACAAACCTTCTTTCCTCCAAACGCAGAGGATGTCCCTTCATCACAGTCCTGGGGATAAATAGATCATGGGAGAGATCTCTGTACTGACCTCTGATATATTTATACATAGTTATTAGATCTCCCCTCAGTCGTCTTTTTTCTATAGTGAATAAGCCTAATTTTGATAATCTTTCTGGGTACTGTAGTCCACCCATTCCAGTTATTACCTTAGTTGCCCTCCTCTGAACCCTCTCCAGCTCTGCTATGTCTGCCTTGTTCACAGGAGCCCAGAACTGTACACAGTACTCAATACATACATACAAACCAATTTTCTAAACCCCCTGGAGAGGTGTTTACACTGGGAGGTGGGGGCGGTCGGGGGAGTCGTGAGTCTGTCAGTGCTTTCGGAGAAAGGAACATTGAAATCCCCTCCTATTAATTGTATCGCCCCCTAATAGAACATAAAATAGAGAAGAGAGAGGAAAGGAAAGCAATCTGACCAGAGTTTGGTGCGTATACCGTGCAAAGCTGTAAATTCAGCCCGTACAGAGTACCTTGGAGGGCAAGGAAGCGTCCTGAGGGATTGGCCTGGACCTTGTCGACCTGAAGGGGGCGCAACCTAAATATAAGTGTGGCAACACCTGCGGACTTGAAGGTAGAGGAAGCCATGTTTTACAAAGGCGAAAGATCCTTCAGCCGTAAGGTATGTTTCCTGTAAGAGAATAATGTCTGCTTTAGATCTGCAAAACTCCCTTAGGGCGATAGGTCTCTTAAAATTTGAGTTCAGGCCTTTGACATTTAAGGACATAACCTTAGCCATGGTGTGAGAAGGAAGGGTCTGAAGCAATTGTTACAGCTAAGGCGGAAAAAATGGAAAGGACTTCGAGCAGTAGGTGCCAGGCTGCCCCACCTCTGCAGAGCAAGGCCAGATCATCGGAAGGTCACAGGAGGAGTAGTGAGCATGAGGTAGGGACACAGAGAAAATTGAACATAGAGAAACTATAGAATACAATAACACTGTAGTGTAAAAAATACAATAGTGACATAAAGGGCTTCGAATAGACCAAGATCTTTATGTCTGTGTAGTTCAGACAGGAGGATCTAACTAGTATTAACACAGCAGCTAACCCGTGCTAGCTGTACTAGGTAGAGTGAAGGGGGGAGAAGTAGCGGAGGCTCGACAACTGCGGTAAAAGATCTAAGCGTCTCCACCCCAGAACTCCACAGAGACAAGGGGAAATATATTAAACACTCTTATAAGTACATAACAGCGAAGTCAGAGGGGAAGGGGAAAGTGAGGGGTCACTTAAAGGAGAAAAAAGAGAGATAATGATAGAAAAGTAACTACGTCACATAGTTACGCTTCCAGAAAAGAGGTCTACTGGGGGGGAAGGTCCAGTCCCCGACTCTATAGGTGTGGGACGGTTCCTTCGCTTCCGAGATCCAATAGTGTTCCATGTCGCTGGGATTGGAGGTAGAGTAGAAGGCGTGTCCCAAGCGCGTAGTTGCGGCGAAGTTAAAGCTAGTCGGGCACAGAAGTCAGGAAGATCTTCCAGGTTCCTGAGGTCACTGTCATGCCGTTCTTCAGTGCGGTGAGGCTGAATGGGAACCCCCACTGATAAGGGATGGAGTTCTTGCGAAGTAGATCTAGCAGTGGTTTCAAAGCTCTACGTTTTTGGAGGGTGATCCAGGAAAGGTCCTGAAACAAAGAAACTTTGGCACCGTTGGAATCACTTGTTGCAGAGCTTGGGCTTGTGACATAATGTCCACATTAAGACCAAAATCATTAATAGAGCACATGATATCACGTGGAGGGCCTTGTATTGATTTCTGTCTGAGCGCTCGATGTGCGTGGTCCATTAAGATGGGGTCTGTCAAGGGTCACTGTAGAATGGAATTAAAGACAGTGAGGAGTACGGTTCGGTCTAATGTTGTGTCATCGGCCCCTTTTGTCCAAGTCCTCTACGTGGTTTTTCAAGTTGCGAAGCTGGAGGGTGTGGGAAGACATTTGTTTTTGAAGTGAACGAATCACTGTGCATTATGGTCTTCCTCTAGCTGATAAACGCGAAGGCCCACACTCTGAACATCTTGTTGTATCACTGATATTTCTTCCTTAAATCCATCTTTAACTTCTGAAATTAGGGCTCGGAAGTCTTGTTTAGTAGGTAGTTGTTAGATATGAGACCACCAATCCGGGGGAGGGTCGGCGAGTGACCTTGGGCCCTCCTACTCTGAAGATGAGGACGAACCGTGCCTAGAGGGGGAGCGAGATTGACACAATTGGGGAACACCAATGTCCACTGAATATGCGGGGGTAGCTCCGGGTGAAGGTTGGAGGACCTAAGAGTTGCTGGGGTCATTTGTTCTCTGGGAGAGAGTGGGCAGCCTTTTAGTGGAGGAGGCAGACGGAGGAGCTTCTTGAGGTGCTGGGGGTCTCCTCGTTGTGACCACCGCAGAATAGGTATCCCCATGTTGTATTCCAGCCAGTGGGGGAGGACATAAAGATGGAGGATAGGACCCTGGTGGAAGGGAGCCATTTTGTGGTGGCAGTGGAGGGGTTAAGGAGGGGAATTTGTTCCCAAGCTGTGCATCTGCAGTAAGCTCAGAGTTCTGCTGATTATTAGCCGCGTTCATTTCCCCCCACATTAATGGAGTCGCTTGGGGCTCATGGAAGGCACTGCTTACTGGTCGCTTGTGGCTGCAGGGCAGGAGCGCTGTGAGCGGAGCGCTCTATGGTAGGAGATAGTTTCTGGGGAGTGGTGCTTACCCGCGCTTTCTGCGGGGAGAGGGGAGGAGGCGCCGTTCCATCCAGCGCTCGGGCAGCACGAGGGGTCGCCATCTTAGATCCTGTGCCAGCGCTTCTGTGAAGGTAGGCGTCCAGGTTTGGAGTCTGGGACGCTCCCAGTATGTCAGAGGGCACTTTGGGGATGTTTGTGACCCGTTTCTTGCCCATGGTAGGGAAGAGTGTCCGCAAATATAGCTTATGGAGCCTGGGGTGGACGGATCTCAGAACTCACACGACTTACTTCATCAGCATCCGGCCACGCCACGCCCCCCTGCCAGTGGTTTTCACTGGCCATTGGTAGGAGATATTCTGGAAATTTCCTTTTCAGCCTAGCAGTACACACATACAGTAATACAGATGACACATGGGGGCATAAAATGGAAAAATAGACCAACAATTAGAGATGAGCGAAGTTTTCAAAAATTCGATTCGGCCTCTTCTCAAAATTCCTCCAAGAAATTTGACTTGTTACAAATTAATTAATTACATGCATGAGTTTCTACTTTCTAATGTAGAAGTTACACTAGGAATTAGGTCTGTCCATCGGCATCAACAAGAAATAGGTCGCGGGTTTCCTCTGCTCATACAGTCAGTCTAACATGAAGAGGTTAGAGTTTCAACATGTGGAAACGTCACATATAAGGCGATGTAGGGGATTACCATTCTGCCTTTGCAGGTCAAGGGGGGTGTGTTTTGCATGGTAAAAGTGGCTGAAGTGCATGCCCAGTTTCCTTGACATTTTTAGGACATCTTACATTTGGATGGAAGACTTCAGGAACCGGGGGACAACCAGATTGAAAACGTGCGCCATGCAGGGTGCATGGGTCAGCCCTCCTGGATGCAGCACAGATAGATTGCTCTTCCCGTTATTGGTGACCATGGTTCCTATCTCCAGTTGGCGAGGAGACAGACAGGATTTGATTTCTTGGTTGAGGACGTATGACTCTGTTCGCCCAGGCTGACCAGGTGCAGAACCGTGTGACAATGACCATGCTTTGCATGCTGGAGTACCACTCTGAACTGTGCCTACAGTGGAGGCTGAGGACAAGGTAGAAGATGAGGAGGTAGAGGAGGACATTAGCGCAGAAACTCAACGATTACAGCGCTGAGGCGGCATTGCCATCTCCTGACCAAGCTGCTGGTGTGCCTGGGCCGCAACTTCATTTACTCAATGGGCTATAAAGGACATATATTTTCCTTTACCATAGATATAGCTCTTCACATCACTGCTGGCATGAACTGTACCATACACTGACAAGCTCAAGGACTGGCCCTCAGTCTACTCAAAATAATGTTCAGGGCTGGTACAGCTTTTTTTGAGAAGTAGTGATGGCTTGGGACTCTCCACCTTAGGTGAGCACAATGTTCAAAGTCCATAATAAGGAAAGAGAAG
Source organism: Rhinella marina (assembly GCA_900303285.1). NCBI lineage: Eukaryota > Metazoa > Chordata > Amphibia > Anura > Bufonidae > Rhinella > Rhinella marina. The sequence continues at coordinate 169,404 of ONZH01001306.1, read as the reverse complement.
GACTGCTGTACCAGCAACTTGGCTAGGTGCATGTTGAACTTCTGCGTCGTTGTATGTTTGTACACATACTGTTGTCTCTTCACACCTTGGTGATCGATTGCTGGTGAAACACATGACGAGGAGCAGGAGTAGGTGGAGCATCAGGAGCAATAGACAAAGGGAAGAAACGACAGCTTCCTTCTGCTGAGGTTGAGGAGCCCTGACTGCTGGAGAAGGCATGCGGGCCGCTGGCAGATGCAGCGGTTGCTGTGTCAGGCTGTACCACTATTTTAGTGCTAAAGTTTTCCCTGGCCATTTTATGGTGACGCCCCACGTGGTGATGCTCACATGTGCCAACATTAGCACCTGAACGCGCTTCACCTTCTTCCCACATATCCTGTATACCGTCACACTAACGCCATCCAGCAACTTGATTAAAAAAATTCCCACAATGCCGATTATGGCATTTTACCCCCACCACTCCACACTGACTGCCTGTCGCTGCCTTTATGAACCAGTGCACTGCTTGTTATTTTCTGACAAGTAGGCTCCCGAGTAGCAGATGGTCTAACCTGGTCGGACCTCGCTGAAAAGCAGAGCCAGCAACAAACATTGCTTCCCGAGCAGAAGGAGCTGCATAAGAAAGAGGCAGTTGCAAGACAGGTGAGGGCACAGAGGTGTTTCCTGGGTGTCAGAGGAACCCACCGATTCCTGGCTGTGTGTATCTGCTGTCACCTGAGATGATGTTGAGGAGCGAGTCAACCAATCCAGTACAGTGGTAGCACTGGCCTGTTGCTGCGGCTCCTGCTACCACCACCACTCCTTCTGCTGTTACTTGTGCTGGCTACAGTAACATTTTTACCACTGCCCATTCCTTTGGAGGGCCGACGCAACTGTCTGTTGGCCATAGTATACAGTAACTGAATCAGTAATGTAACTATGTAACCAAGTATGAATGGCAGGGGAACTAATTAAATGCACCTACAGTACAGACCAAAAGTTTAGACAAAGAGTTTTCTGTATTTTCATGACTATGAAAATTGTAGATTCACACTGAAGGCATCAAAACTATGAATTAACACACGTGGAATTATATACTTAACAAAAAAGTGTGAAACAACTGAAAATATGTCTTATATTCTAGGTTCTTCAAAGTAGCCACCTTTTGCTTTGATTACTGTTTTGCACACTCTTGGCATTCTCTTGATGAGCTTCAAGAGGTAGTCACCTGAAATGGTATTCCAACAGTCTTGAAGGAGTTTCCAGAGATGCCTAGTACTTGTTGGCCCTTTTGCCTTCACTCTGCGGTCCAGCTCACCCCAAACCATCTCGATTGGGTTCAAGTCTGGTGACTGTGGAGGCCAGGTCATCTGGCATAGCACCCCAACACTCTCCTTCTTGGTCAAATAGCCCTTACACAGCCTGGAGGTGTGTTTGGGATCATTGTCCTGTTGATAAATAAATGATGGTCCAACTAAAAGCAAACCGGATGGAATAGCATGCCGCTGCAAGATGCTGTAGTAGCCATGCTGGTTCAGTATGCCTTCAATTTTGAATAAATCCCCAACAGTGTCAACAGCAAAGCACCCCCACACCATCATACCTCCTCCATGCTTCACGGTGGGAACCAGGCATGTAGAGTCCATCCGTTCACCTTTTCTGCGTCGCACAAAGACACGGTGGTTTGAACCAAAGATCTCAAATTTGGACTCATCAGACCAAAGCACAGATTTCCACTGGTCTAATGTCCATTCCTTGTGTTCTTTAGCCCAAACAAGTCTCTTCTGCTTGTTGCCTGTCCTTAGCAGTGGTTTCCTAGCAGCTATTTTACCATGAAGGCCTGCTGCACACAGTCTCCTCTTAACAGTTGTTGTAGAGATGTGTCTGCTGCTAGAACTCTGTGTGGCATTGACCTGATCTCTAATCTGAGCTGCAGTTAACCTGCGATTTCTGAGGCTGGTGACTCGGATGAACTTATCCTCCGCAGCAGAGGTGACTCTTGGTCTTCCTTTCTTGGGGCGGTCCTCATGTGAGCCAGTTTCTTTGTAGCACTTGATGGTTTTTGCGACTGCACTTGGGGACACTTTCAAAGTTTTCCCAATTTTTCAGACTGACTGACCTTCATTTCTTAAAGTAATGATGGCCACTCGTTTTTCTTTACTTAGCTACTTTTTTCTTGCCATAATACAAATTCTAACAATCTATTCAGTAGGACTATCAGCTGTGTATCCACCTGACTTCTGCCCAACACAACTCATGGTCCCAACCCCATTTATAAGGCAAGAAATGCCACTTATTAAACCTAACAGGGCACACCTGTGAAGTGGAAACCATTTCAGGTGACTACCTCTTGAAACTCATCAAGAGAATGCCAAGAGTGTACAAAGCAGTAATCAAAGCAAAAGGTGGCTACTTTGAAGAACCTAGAATATAAGACATATTTTCAGTTGTTTCACACTTTTTTGTTAAGTATATAATTCCACATTTGTTAATTCATAGTTTTGATGCCTTCAGTGTGAATCTACAATTTTCATAGTCATGAAAATACAGAAAACACTTTGAATGAGAAGGTGTGTCCAAACTTTTGGTCTGTACTGTATATATTAGACCACCTGTTGACAATGAGTCTAATGCACAGTAAGTCTTTGTATAACAGAACATATTAAGTATTAATGGCACAGCAAGTGTACTACACGCGGCTAGATATTATACCGCCTGTTAATGCTGAGTCTGATGCACAGTAAGTCTACATATAACAGAACATTGCCCCCTAAGCAATATTATAAAATTAAATGATATACAGTGACACTGTAAGAAACAGACAGAGCGGCTACTGGCCTTGTCTGAGATAGCAATCTTTAATAGACACAGGAGTGGGGGTTGTGAAGAAGTTGCTGGGGGGGCATTCTAAAATTTGTAGGGAGGTCCAGTCATATCTAGTTATGCCACTGATACTGAGTCTGATGTACAGTAAGTCTTTGTATAACATAGAAGATTAAGTATTAATGGCACAGCAAGTGTACTAGATAAATGCACATATATATTAGACCGTGTATTAACAATTAGTCTGATGCGCAGTAAGTCTAGGTGTAACATAAAAGTATTGGTGTAGCAAGTGAACTAAACGCGCCTAGATATTAGACTGCCCGGGAAACCCGGAGTCCTCCAGCAACCGCCTTCCCTGTTCCATCCTCGGTGCAGGTACAAGTTCCAGATGTGGGACCCGCACCTATCAGACGATGGGGGAAAGTCCTAGCGATGTGCCCCCATGGACTTAAATGGGAATACCCCTTTAAGGCAGTTTCCTAACCAGAAGCAATCTGGAAATTAATACCATTTGAAAACCTTATAAACATCATACATGTTTTGCTAACTTAGTAGGTGAGCACCACTCTATAAAAGGAAGATGATAGTGAGCACAAGTGAGTTTCTGATTCTTTTAGAGTTTCTCCAACTTGTTTTCTTTTCAAATTTTCATCCCTGCCTGCAGTACCTGTGTAAGAATCCTTATTCATTGACTTCCTACTACTTTGTTCCGGCTCACTTCACTGGTTTTTAGGTTTCCATCTGTAAACTTCTGTATGGATGGAGTAATGTATGCCACTGCAGACAATGACTGACCTCAGCGATTACATATTCCCAAGCGGTACATAACCCAACAGTGACCAGAAGTTTACAGATGTGGACCAGAAGCTGATTGAAGAGCACCAGAGAGCCAGAACAGAGCGGTGGGAAGCAGATAAGTATGGGTTTTTCCACAGGTACAGTAGGTTGGTGTAGAAATAAAAAAATGTATTCTTTATTATTTATTCCTTATGTCTTTCAATTACATACAAAACCATAGAAACAAGTCACTCCTAAAAATGACAGCAGTTAATTGGAGGTTCCTAGCCTCTGGCTGGTTCTAAGCTAGCCCCATTGGTAGAGTCAGTGAATAGCATTTAAAATAAATATCAATATCATTCGCATTGCTGATGACAATATCCTTTTCTCTTACGAGAATTTCCCAAGTTGCCCTTATTACCTAAAACCTTAATAATCATATTTATTCAAATAAAGTAATTAATTTAAGCCATTAAATCACACCTTTCATTTGTATATAATATAAAGCCAGTTAAGATTAAGCTATAAATGCTGTAATTATATATTTACCATTTTCTGATGAGAAAAGTAATGGGATAATGTTTAACTGCTGGGCATATCCCAGTACTGGGAGACGGCATGGTGTGAACTTCATTATCTGTTCTAATTCTACAACACTGACGACATGCAGTCATTTGGTTTAGGTAGAAGAAAGGTCTTCTCTGCAGCTAGAAACCTAGGATGGAATTTAATCCAATGAAAGATGCATCTGACACAATTTATTGTATCAAACCTTCTTTTCCATTTCTCTTGCTGCGAATACAAAAGTTTCTGGTTTACCAAACTTTGTGATTGCCATGGTAAATCTTAGGAAATGAAAATTACCATTAACTGACTGTTCATGAAATGACAAAAAAAAAGAGTTTGGAATTCTCAAGACAGTAATTTGTCATTGCCCTGCAGCTGGCTATGAAGGTCATACAGATGAACAGATTTATGGGTTACTAATATATAATTTGAAATTCAGTCAGGTACCTGAATATATTTATATGCACACATCTTTTGAATCTAGAATCTGCTGCCATTTCACTTAGCCGTAGGAAGCAACGACAAGTATTTTAAATTACAGAAGTCAGAATTTTCATTTTGGGGAACTATTAGGTATTTACATTGAATTTTATAATATATTCTGCATGCTCATTTTTTGCAGGGAATGACATTGGAATATTTTATGTTTATTTCAATAAAGTCTTCAAATGTTAAAACTACTGGGTTTGGGAGCATGACTTGTCTACTTAGGCTATAGTAAGGCAGTCACAATTTAGGTAACTGTTGTATTAACTCAGTAGTGGGTAATGTGACAGATGGGTTATGCAGCAAGCAGGTTACACAACAGATTTTTTTAACTTTTATAGAAATCCATCAATATTACCTAAAGGGGACCTTAATACATAACAGTCTACGCACCTCCGAAGATCAAAAGTCTGAAGAAAGCATTACATATGTGGAGTTGTATTCTGGCTTTCGATATCATGGATGAATCAATCATTTTGCTTAAATGATTTCATAAAAGGTAATATTGCTGTTGTCATATCTCCCAGAAACAAGAACATAAGCAACTCTTATTCACTATGCATGGAAGAAATCCTTCTTCATTAAGGTGATTCTCATAAAATCTGATATAATTAGACCAATTACTGAATAGAAAAGGCAGGATTAAATATGTCTTGCCTAATGAAAATCTCAGTTTTTTGGCAACATCTTAAAGCAGGGCATGCATGAATGATGGACAATGGTCATGAATAACAATATCTCTTAAAAACTAATAAGGTACAATGGGGATTATGTTAAAAAATTATTAGACAATCAAAATACAAATTACTAAAGGCTAATTTTTACAACATTCACATTGGGCTATCTAGCCACAAAAAATTATATGGGGATGCATGTAGATTAAAGTTACTAATATACTTTGAATTCTAAGGATACCCCAATGTCCCATTTCCAGTTCTAGTCTCAGAGTCCTGCCACTACATTCCACATCGATTTCGAAAAGGGCTTCCAGCTTTCTTCACCTCTCTACATCAGTGAAATGTTGGAAGGGGGTTGGCTGTCTGGCTCAGTTCATCAGCTAAGCTGTCAAAAAAGGGGCTATAAAACTGCCCCCTAAAAGCCCCCTTTCATCACGTCACCAAGACAGAAAGCAGGACAGAAGCTCTGTTCTTTGTTGAAATCAATGTGGAAGAGAAGGTGGTGGGACCAAGAGAAAAGTGTTGAAAATAGGACATCAAGGCCTGCGCTGACTTACTCAACAGTACCGTTTTTGATTTCCCAGTGGGGAAGGCGGGGGGGTCGCCAGCTGTGCTAACTTTCTCAGGTGTCTCTTCTGTTATCTGCCTGTCTACTGACTTTCTGTACATTTACTGGACTCTGACCCTCCACTGTCTGACTTGACCTATGCCTGACATTTGTATTGACCCTTTGCAGCCTGCCCTGACCATGGACTGTTTACTATTAGCACATACTCCGCCAGCACTGACCATAATAATTAGAGTTTTGAAAATTTTGATTCGGCATATTCACTGAACTTCGAACACTGAATTCAATTAGTTACAAATTAATTCATCATGGTATACCCAGGCCACTCTGCCTAATCATATTTATCCCAGCATGGTGGCTCAGTGATTCGCACTGTTGTCTTGCAGTGCTGTGGTTGTGGGTTTGAATCCAAACAGGGGACAGTGTGATGCTAATGTCTATAACAGAGACTGAGGACAGGCGATAGCGCACGTAGGCAGTGACCAACTAACTACACAGCATGTCTCTATAGTAGTCCATTTTTGCACCCTCTCAAAATGCCCCCATTTTTGACCGGTAGTGTCTAACAATATGGATAGCCAGAAGTCATCCCAGTGTTGATAGCCAGATAGCCAGTGTTGTCACTACACAAACATGACAGCATGCACCTGGCCGTTTGTGCAAGGGACTTGGAGGGCCTCCATCTCCGCTGCATACTGCCACACGCTGTCAAGGTCATCTGCGTTGTCACCCTCTAACTCCTCAAGCTCCCCCTGCTCCTCTCCTTCGCTTGGACCGTGGTTGAAGTGCATGCACAGTTTCCTGGACATTTTTAGTAGCTCTTGCAATTCAGTGGGAAGAATCGGGTGACAAAGAGATTGAAGACGTGTGCCATGCAAGGCACATGGGTTAGCCCTTCCTGATACAACGCAGACAAAATTTAATGATGGTTCCTATCTCCAGTTGGAAAGGAGCCAGCCAGTGTTCAATGACACCGAGTAGGTCTTCCCTGGTGTGGTTCCGTTTACAAAGGCTGACCAGGTGCAGAAATGCCTAGCTTTGCATAGGTTATATGCTGGAGGACCACTCTGAACTGTGCCTAGAGGAGAGGATGAGAACAAGATGGAGGATGAGGAGGCAGAGGAGGACATTGGCGCAAAAATCCCATCATTACAATGTGGAGGTAGCATTGCCACACCTTGGCACACGTTCAACTTCTGTGCCGTTGGATGAGGGCCTGCATACTGTTATCTTTTTTGCAATTGCCTCGGTGATCAATTCTTGTTGAAACAAGTGATGAGGAGTAGGAGGAGCATCAGGCGCAATAGAGAATATTGAAGTTTTCGGGAACAAACAACAGCTTCCTTCTGCTTTCGTTGTTAAGCCCTGACTGCTGGAGAGGGGATGCAGGCTGGTGGGAGATGCAACGGTTGCTGCTTCAGGCTGTAACACTAAACAAGTGGAACGGTTTTCCCATGCCACTTTATGATGTTGACGCAGGGCACATGCCAACATTAGCACCCTGGCCACACATCACCTTCTGCATACTGCCATGCTAATGTCCCCCAGCGACTTGGTGAAAAAGTCCCACACTGGCGAATTTGGCATTTTCCCTCTAACACTGCATGATGCCTGCCTGCCGCTGCTATTATGAACCCGTTCACTGCTAGTGTGTTTCTCACGGGTAGTCTCCCAAGTAGCAGACAATGCCTCCCAACTTTGGCTACAGATCTCCCACTTCTTCCACCCTGCTGTCTCATGGGCACACTGGCACCCTCGCCCCCTGATGATGATGATGCCCCCTCTTCAGCCAGCTCCCACATGCAATCTGCTACATCTACATCTGTTTGATTGTCAGTTGTGTCACCCTGACCTGTCTCTTGCGTATATCCCTGATCTCTCACAAGATGTGCTCCCACCAGAGGCGTAGCTAGAGGTTCAGCACAGGGGGGGAAAAACATACTTGAGTGGGCCCCCCATTTAGTGGCTTCCCAAACGCACATTTCTAACTTCACAGGCACATACTACTAGTTGTGGTTATAATATTGTATTAGAAAGATGACTGTATAAACTGCTAGATCATCTATGCTGTTAAGTACAGTACAATAGACTTTATACATACCCTAGTGTAAATACTCTACCACATAATGCAGTAAAATATAGGAGTAATAGGAGTAAAAAACAAGGGGACTCCTATGTTAAAGGAAACCTGTCCCCAGTTTTTACATTACTAGACTAACAGTCCCCTGCCCCATCAGACCTCAGATCAGCGTATTGTGCCCCATCAGACCTCAGATCAGCGTACTGTGCCCCCATCAGACCTCAGATCAGCAAAATGTGCCCCCATCAGACCTCACATCAGCCTACTGTGCCCCATCAGACCTCAGATCAGCGTATTGTGCCCCATCAGACCTCAGATCAGCGTATTGTACCCCCATCAGACCTCAGATCAGCAGAATGTGCCCCCATCAGATCAGCAGAATGTGCCCCCATCAGACCTCAGATCAGCGTATTGTGCCCCATCAGACCTCAGATCAGCGTATTGTGCCATCAGACCTCAGATCAGCGTATTGTGCCCCCATCAGACCTCACATCAGCCTACTGTGCCCCATCAGACCTCACATCAGCCTACTGTGCCCCCATCAGACCTCAGATCAGCAGAATGTGCCTCCATCAGACCTCAGATCAGCGTATTGTGCCCCCCATCAGACCTCAGATCAGCAGAATGTGCCCCCATCAGACCTCAGATCAGCGTATTGTGCCCCCATCAGACCTCAGATCAGCCTACTGTGCCCCCATCAGATCAGCAGAATGTGCCCCCATCAGACCTCAGATCAGCATATTGTGCCCCCATCAGACCTCAGATCAGCGTATTGTGCCCCATCAGACCTCAGATCAGCGTATTGTGCCCCCATCAGACCTCAGATCAGCGTATTGTGCCCCCATCAGACCTCACATCAGCCTACTGTGCCCCATCAGACCTCAGATCAGCGTATTTTGCCCCATCAGACCTCATATCAGCGTATTGTGTCCCCATCAGACCTCAGATCAGCAGAATGTGCCCCCATCAGTCCTCACATCACCCTACTGTGCCCCCATCAGACCTCAGATCAGCATATTGTGCCCCAATCAGACCTCAGATCAACGTATTGTGCCCCATCAGACCTCAGATCAGCGTATTGTGCCCCCATCAGGACCTCAGATCAGCGTATTGTGCCCCCATCAGACCTCACATCAGCGTATTGTGCCCCCATCAGACCTCAGATCAGCGTATTGTGCCCCATCAGATCTCAGATCAGTGTATTGTTGCCCCCATCAGACCTCAGATCAGCGTATTGTGCCCCATCAGACCTCAGATCAGCGTAGTGCCCCCATCAGACCTCAGATCAGCAGAATGTGCCCCCATCAGTCCTCATATCACCCTACTGTGCCCCCATCAGATCTCAGATCAGCGTATTGTGCCCCCATCAGACCTCAGATCAACGTATTGTGCCCCATCAGACCTCAGATCAGCGTATTGTGCCCCCATCAGACCTCACATCAGCGTATTGTGCCCCCATCAGCATATTGCACCGGCCAGGGAAGACAGTGGAGCTCCGGACCGGAGGGCAGCCGCAGCGCGGGACAGGTAAGAAAGGTTTTTTATTTTAATCTTATGTGGCTGGTTGGGCTGATCTGAGGTCTGATGGGGGTCCCTAAATACAAGTGAGCCCTTCCATAATGGAAGCGCTCACTTGTATTCGCCTGATAGTTTTAAGGTCATCCTTGCTGGGCCCCCCCTGAGTCACTGGGCCCGGAGCCGTCGCCCCCCCTGCCCCCCCGGTAGCTACGCCTCTGGCTCCCACCCGACTGTCATCGATCGTTGCACACCTAGTGGAGTCTGCAGGGGACTTCTTCTTCAAGTCTGTACTTGCCTGTAATTGCTGACTGTTCTCACAAATCTCATTCTCACCGAAAAGCGGAGCAGAGCAGGCAGCATACATTACTTGGCTAGAAGAAGGAGCAGCAAAAGCAAGAGGCAGGTTAACTCTTAGACTCCCAGCGCCGTACACGTGCGGCGGGCGTCATGGCCGGCAAGTCTCTGCTGTTTCTAACAGCAGAGACTTGCGGGTACTTACCGCCATCGCCGGCGTCTTGCTGGGCCTTCAGATGCCGTGATCACACATGATCACGGCATCAGGATGCGTCTGAACCCGGAAGCGTACACCAATCGGGGTGTCTGTACACCATATGAAAACTGTAATCCTCGCTGGTGAGGATTACAGTTTTCAAAGTGCAATTCTTATTCTGGCCACTAGATGGCAGGCCAGTATAAGAAATGAGCAATTCTTGGATTTATCTCCATCTAGTAAATCCCTGCTTGCTCATAAAGAAAAAAAACACAATATATTAGCTCATATTTGAGCTTTAAAATAATCACAAAAAAATAAAAAAAAAATGTTAAAAAATATATATAAAAAATATATATATAAAAGTTCAAATCACCCCCCTTTCCGTATAATGAAAAAATAAATACCTAAATAACAATAAATATAGACATCATGGGTATCACCATGACTAAAAACGCCCGTACTTTTAAAATATAAAAAAAAAAATTCCAATACAGTGAATTGTGTGTCGGAAAAAAGCGTCCAAATGGCGATTCGCTGTTTTTTGTCGCTTTTTTTTTCTAAAAAAAATTAAAAAGTGATCAAAAAGTCATACACACCTCAGAATGGTATCAATAAAAACTTCAGATCGCCCCACAAAAAATGAGCCCCCATACAGCTCCGTACACATAAATACCAAAAAGTTATAAGGGTCAAGATACGACAAAAAAAAAAAAAGGCCAACTTTATAATTATTCTATCACAACATCAAAACGCAGGAAAAACTATACATATTAGGTATCGCCGGATTCGCACTGACCAGTAGAATGAAAGTAACTGGTCAGTTTTAATGAACATCGAATGTTGTAAATAAGAAACCCGTAGAACTGTAGTGGAATAGCGTTTTTTTTGCAATTTCACCCGATTTGGAATTTTTTTCCCGCTTCCCACTACACCATATGCAATATTAAATGGTGGCGTTGGAAAGTACAACTTTTCCCGCAAAAAATCAAGCCCTCATACAGCTATGTGAACAGAAAAATAAAACAGTTATGGCTGTTTGAAGGCAGGGAGTGCAAAACGAAAATGCATAACAGAAAAAACCTCCGGTACTGAAAGGGTTAAGGATGAGTGAGGGCACAGAGGCAGTTCTTGGGCCATGCCAACTAAGCGTAGTGTCAGAAGAACCCACTGATTCCTGGCTGTGTGTATCGTCTGTCACCTGAGATGATATTGAAGAGCGAGTCAACCATTCCAGTACAGCAGGATTGTTGGTCAACAATCAGTGGCAGTGGCAACTCTATCCTGTTGCTGAGGCTGCTACTGCCCCCCTCCTTCTTCTGCTGCTACTTGTGCCAGCTATAGCAATATTTCTGCCACTTCCTGCTCCTTTGGAGGGCCCAGGCAACTGTCTGTTAGCCACAGTGTACAGTTACTGTATCAGTAATGTAACGGATTAACTAAGAATGTGGCAACAGTTGAACAAGATAAACGCGGCAATATATTACCCTGCCCTTTAATACTGAGGCACAGTAATTCTATGTATAAGCTAACAAATTAACTGGGAATGTGGCAGCAGTTCAACAAGATGCACATGGCGATATATTACACTGCCTTTTAATACTGAAGCACTGTAATTCTACACATAACCTAATAAATTAGCTGTTAAGGTGGCAGCAGTTTAACAAGATGCAAACAGCGATATATTACACCACCCTTTAATATTGAGGCACCGGACTTCTATGTATATGCTAAGAAATTAACTGGCAATGTGACAGCAGCCCAACAAGATGTACACGGCAATATATTACACCACCCTTTAATACTGCGGCAAAGTAATTCTATGTATAAACTAACAAATTAACTGGAAATGTGACAGCAGTCCAACAAGATGCATACAACGATATATTACACTGCCCTTTAATACTGAGGCACATTTTTTTATATGTATACATTAAGAAATTAACTGGGAATGTGGCAGCAGTTCAACAAGATGCACATGGTAATTACACTCAACCTGCACTGTTCCTGCGGTCTCCCTACAGTTTCTAAAAACTCTCCTTACGATCTCCCTGCACTCTCCCTATCCAGTATTCTTCTATTAACTGTTTTCAGTAACACTGTCCCTAGCGCATAAGCGCTTGTCATTTCTCTCCCTAAGCTCAGCTCACAGTAAAATGGCAGAGACCATGCAGGATGAGGGTTTTTATAGAGTTGTGACTTCACAGGGGATGGGTACCAGCAGATTGGCTAGCTGCACGGCCTTATGGGTCATATCACGTTTCCAGGCTTTTTAAAGAATTACATTTTTCCTAAACTTCAGATCGAATTCCACTTTAGATGCTTTGATTTGTTTATTAACAATAATTATAATAATGACACTTTTTTTTTTTTTACAACTTGTCTGCTGAGACCACTATATTTTCTATTAAAGCTCATGTATTTTCCAGTGGAGGAGAGAGTATGGCAGTAAGAGAGAGAGTGGGGATAGAGGACAGCAATGCTTCTTTCTCTCCACGCCATTGCAGAGCAAAGTGAGCACTGATTGGTGGAGCACCCAGTAAGCAGGTGCTGCTCTCTGCTGCTCCATCAATCAGCGCTCTCTTCACCCGCTTCATCACTTTCTGAGTCCAACTACTTCCAATGGGCAAATTTATTCTGAAGAGACTTCATGGATGAATCAGAACAAGTTTGATGCATGTTTCTCTCATTGTTTTCCAGCCATCACTCTTGTAGTTAGTTTACATCTGCGATAATGCCCCCATATCAGCTTGAATTCTCTCTAAGAGCTATTTATTCAGAGTTTAGTGGTGTGATCCCTTCACAGTAGTTACAGCATCACAACTGATGATGAGTGATAAATGATACCTTTATCATTAATCTTCTCCTTTGCCAACACTGACCGTTGTCATTAAAGTTGCTCAGAAATGAGAAAAGCATGACGATAATTGAGGAGTATATATGTGCTTATTAGTGGAGGTGTATTCAGGCTTAGTGCTTACGGCAGCATGAGCTTTAAAAATGGCTCTGCCTGGAAACCTTTAAAATGGAAGCACAGGGGGTACACTATAACTAGTTTTACCTTGATATTGTGTTTTAACTTGATTGATTAGCCTTGAAGTGATTATCTATTTTGTACCATAGTCACTAAGCCATTTGGTGTTTGACATTTTCAATATGTAATAAACAGACTATTAGATCCAGAAGGTCACACGTCTGTCCTTTCATAGTGTCCTTGCTTCTAACATTTTGCTTATTGTCTGTTCCTGTTTTTAGACTTTGTTTTGCTGGTTCTTTCTGTTATTAGCTTGTTACTGTCAGGTCTTCTTGATGTTTGTGCTCAGAAAGCGTAAACTAATGTTGTGTATTGTGCTTACTCAAGCAAACTAATACATGTTCTTTCAGTTAGAGACACTGGAGGCATCCCTCTAAGTCTTTAGTTGCTATAGGTGCTAGTTAATTCCCCTATAGACTGGATATTTCCAGCAGCTCGGTGTTGTTCATTAACTTCAGTGTTTTTTCTTTTTTTTTACCATACCTACCATATGACAAGAAGGTATTTTATCTGCTTCACCTGCTCAATTGTTAAACATAAACTGTGTAAAAACATTTTTTTTTAGAAAGACAGAAATTGTGTTTATCAATAATCATGTCAGGGGTGGATATGGAAGACAATCTTCCAACAGTTTTCTACAGTAGAAAAGGACCTGGGTAGGAACTAAATGTGGAATTGTGTACATTGACCTTAACTGAGGCAAGTGAGGCTTTCAGTTCTTTAGATGTTAGTCTAGGTTCCTCCTGGATGAGTTGTTGATAAGCTCTTGGTGACAATTTTGTACGTTATGTAATCTTGAGAAGATTCACCGTGGTTCTCCGAAGTACAAGAACCTCATCAATGGCTTTGCAACCCCTGCCAGATTAGTAGATTTAAATGACTTGTTTTGCATATGCATTTGAATCTCTTTAGAATGTAGCATTAATCTAGCCAGCTTCACATTGCCAGACAGGTTCTATTTATGTAATGTTCATCGGTATTTCTGGCACTATCATGCCTCGTTGTACCCAGCTATTGACTGTATTTAGTTAACTGGTTGATTTAGTAGGGGGACAAGAACTTTAAATAAGGCCAGGTAGGGCTAAGTAGCATTTTTAACTTCAATAAATAATATCATTTAAAAACAGCATTTTCGCATGTTGGGATTTTTTTGTCTAATAGTAAAAGTAGTTTGATGACCCGAAACATTCTAGTGTAACCAATTTAAAAAAAATAGTAGAAATTGGGAAGGGGGCAAATACTTTTTCACAGCACTGTCTAATGGTAGGGCATTTTATTTAAATTAGTAAGTATACTTTAATGCAGCCTTAATATATTTGTATTTATCAGATGTATACTCTTAAAAAGTATAAAAGTAGCATTACGTTCTTGTCTTTTCAAGGGTAAATCAGCCACATGGGGGTTTGTTCTATCTTGCAGCTGAAGAACTGATGAGGGGAGCTGTGCTCAGATAAAACAATGTGATATGATAATGACTTGCAGCCAATACCCACTGAAGTCGGAAGGAATATAACCTAGAGATATAAAGGTTAAATATGCCAACGAAAATCTGCTCTGCAAGTCATTTCTCTAAATCCATTCGAACACATCAGATTTTAGCAGAAACTTGTCAGATTTAACTGCCTGTACTGGCAGTTAAAATTTCCATGAGATTTCCTTTTTAAATACACATCAAGAAGAGTTTCAAAATATTTCATATAAGAAAGGTTATTTTAGGGAAAAACTGCAGCAGCCAATTATCTATAAAAAAATACTAACAAAATGTAACTAGTATTCTTCAGCATGCACCGGGATCTCTGTGCTCTTAAATATGCATATGGGAGGATTGCAATCAAAGAGATTACAGAGATTTCTTATTACTCATTATGAAATTGCATGTTTCCAACTTTCAATTAAAGCCCTGAAATAGAGCCTATTTGTTTAGCAAGAAATAAATGCAATCGTTATAGGATGATGTAAATGTTCTTGATTATATCTTTAGATTGGATAACCTAAAGCATTCCTTTAAGCTTGTTGGTATAAACATGCAGTTCTATATTCACTTTCATTTAACATTAACATAAATAGAAAGGTGACCATCACTTATAAAACATGGTAGTAATTTTTGTCAAGTTTGTTTTTAGGTCTGTCTTGGAATATGTAATCTAATTATAACTGCTGCAAAATAAGAAGGCCACCAATGACAGAGTTTTAGTCTGGGCACACATCTGAGGTGTTGAATAAAAGAAAAACACCTGGTGGGTCAAAACCTGTATGCCTTGTATAATTTACTTTCAAACACATGTGCTTGAAAAATTAAATCTGTGTAGCCTACAGCCACCAACTTAAAATGTTCCTGTACTAGTTTTCATACTTTCCTTGTGATGTGTTCTTAGAACTTTGAAGAAATTAGATGGGTAGGTCTAGCCACATCATTACAGTTTAGAAGATTGTATATATGTGAATTTAAACCTAAAAGAGTGGGTTTCTGTAGCTGTAGAGTTTTCAATAACCAAAGCAATGTATACCAAAATACATAGCACACATAGTTCAAAACCATATTGCATCAAGGGGTCAGGGTAGTCTGTGGTCAGACATAGGATCAAAACGGAGGTCAGGCATTGGTCAGGTCAAGCAGAGGAGAATCGGAATACAATAAATGGGCAGAAAGTCCGTACATGGGCGGAAAAAAAAGAACACTGTACACCTTTGCAGTGGGTGTGGAAACACTGCAGGAATCTTAGCCAGCTAACTAACCAATTGCTCACAGGGGAAGGTGCCTAAAGTACTCCAAGGTTGTCATCCATTGGCTGGTGAAGCTGAAGGTGCGTGTACTGGCCCTTGAAGAGCTGGAGGGAGGGCGCGTGTCTTATGGCCAAAGGATGAGAGACCTTGCCGGCAAGAAGGCCACAGGCTGCGTGGAGGGCCAGAGCACACCTGGCAACAAGAAGACAGCGGGAGATGAGTATTGGCAGCTCGGCGGGGTAAGCAGAGCAGTGGCTGCTCACAGCCTCCGCTGTAACGGACAAAGAGCCAGCAGTACTTGAAACTTTGCAAAGATGGATCTTAAACTGTTTACAAACTGTCCATAAACCAAAATGTCAACTGCTGTGCACTCCTTTCATTTTCTGGATAAGCCACATTGGCGGTAGTTTCTACATTGTATGGAGCGGAGAACAGCTACAAAGAGTCTCTGTTATTGGAGTAGCAACCTTGTTGGTGCACTAAATGGTCAAGACAATGGGCACCATGTAATGCTTAATCTCCCTTTATGATCGACTGTGAAACAAGGACAACCACTTTAACCACAGTATATTTACAATTAGCATACTCATGCAACTGACAAAGTGCTACATTTCTATGAAAGATGACTCCAAATTTATTGTATCATGAAAGAATGGACGCAATGTCATGTACCTTTACAAGTACAGTATATAAAACAACCCACAAACAGCAACAGTTATTAAAAATGTGACTAATTTAACAAAAAAAAAACAACACACATTTGTTCAGCAGAGTATATTTAGTGCCATGAAAAGACATCCATAACACAGCATTTCTAAATTCAAATTAATGTGCACAGAGCAACACTTGGGATTTGGGGAAGAAGACAAACTAGTACGAAACATGTTCGGCAATGGTTATAATCAATTATCTAATATCTGAAATGGACAGCATGTGTCATTTTCCTGCTGTACTAGGTACAAAGCTCTATTGAAGTGACAATACATTTAGCTTGTCCTGCAGGGTCTCCTCTTCATCCGATTCACTTTCTACAGCACCGCTTTGCAGAGCTTGCAGGGGCAATCTGACAAGAAACAATAAATATGAAAAAAAGAAAGTTCTACTACACATAATACAAGTCATACTGTGCTCTTAAAATGTGACCTGGAAACCAACTGTGCCTAAGAAGTGACTAACACACTGTATCTATTCATGGACATTCACAGCACTGTATATACTCTTAGTCTCTGACATTTGTGGATTTGTACACAAGACAGATGAACTGACCCAGGCTTTCTGGCCTTTAGCATTACATCTGTCCAGGCCTGGTACAATATGATTAAAGGAGTTTTCCAAGTGAATACATTTTTTCACATTTTTTTAAAAATTAATCACATCACCAATCTTCCACTGCTGCCGTTCTAAAGCTGTTCAGGTCCCCTCCTCTCTCCACTTCCTGCTCTCAGCTCAACACACAGCCATTTTTTGTCTTGAACAAGAACCAGGAAGTGGAGAGAAGCAGGTACTGGAGCAGCTTTGGGATTGCAGCAGCAAAGGATTGGCAAGGTGAGTAACTAGTAATTAGTTTTTATGATTCACTCATTCCGCCACTTTAAAAATGTAGTCCACTGAAAAACTACTTTAAAAGTCTAATTATATTCCTAATAAATGGAAACGAAACAAACAACAGCATAATAGTAAATGAGTAACCAGGATAGCATTGTCCTTTTTGGGATAACAACAGAAGCTGAATGGAGTATTGATTGCAGAATGACGGGGACAAATTTGAAGTTTTTTATTTTAACACAAGGCCAACACATAATAAAATGTGAAAGCAAGTGAGAGGTAAGGATGAGCAAACCAGTTTGGACCGAACCAGGTTGAGCTTTGCTATTTTTCGGACGGCAGACAAACCCAAATATTTTCAGGATTGAATTAATCCACTAAAACAGTGCACAGCACCATTTTAGTACGCAATGATCATCTCACATATTGAATTTTATTTTCATTTGAAAACCCATATACATCAGTGATTGTTATTATTTACACACACACAGAATTCAGTTCCATTTTTTATTTTATTTTATTTTATTTTTTTTTTGGGGGGGGTAGTTATTGAATTTAAATAAACCGGCCTATAGGTGATCAATACAGCAATACACAGGCTAGGGCAGCTACTTTCCTGTGATAACGAGAAATTGAGCTTGAATTCCATTTCCACATGGTTGGAATTTACATTTTTTTGACGTGTTCAATTTCAATTTAAATAAACCAACATATAGGTGATCAGTACAGCAATACACAGGCTAGTAAAGCAATACACAGGCTAGGGCAACTACTTTTCTGTGATAACGAGAAATTGAGCCTGAATTCCATTTCCACATGGTTGCAATTTACATTTTTTTTTGACGGGTTAAATTTCAATTTAAATAAACCAACATATAGGTGATCAGTACAGCAATACACAGGCTAGGGCAACTACTTTCCTGTGAGTGCTAACAAATTTAGGCCTAAATCAGTGTCCTTTAATTTCTATATTCACGTAGTGCCAATATTTTTGGTGGGTTGTTAAATATATTCAAGCTAGCATATACCTAAATATGTCAGGGCTAAGGGTGGGTTCCAAATGAAACACCCAGGGCCAGAATGTAGGTAGTAGGGGCACCAGTTATCCGTCCAGAAGTAGTAGTAGTATGAGGGCACAGTTGTCCCTGCTGGCTTCGGAAAGGCGCAACATGATAGTTGAGAAGAAAGAAGATAGGATTGTGGATTGGATGGCTCACTCCTCCTCTCAGTCTCAGAAGGATGATGTGAAGGTGACTTTGTAGTCTGACAGTGTGCTGTGGAGTAAGGGGTCACAGTGTTCCTCCTGCAACTCCTCCTTGCAGCCTCAAAGAATGCTTTCACTGGAGTCCTCTCAGTCTTCACTGTCCCCTATGAGGGGGGCACCCTATGACAGATAGCCAAGAGATTCTCCCTAATGACGACATGTGTGAGAGCAGTCAGCGTTTGTACTGCCCTGAGGAGGAGGTGGTGGAGAAGGCTGCAGATCCCAGGCATAGCCGTGTTGTTGGTAGTAGTGGCACCCGTAGCCACGGTATTGGCGCTGGGGGCAACAAGAGTGGCGGTCAGGGCAGAGCAGGGTAAGGGGGACAAAGATCCCACCATGATATTCTACAGTCTGAGGACTCCCATGAGGATTGTGTGCTGGACAGGACCTGGGAACTGGATCGGGGTGCTAAGGAGGAGGCAACATCAGAGGAGGAGGGTGATGGTGGCAGCAATAAAAGACAGAGATAACATACCTTAAAAAAAACAGCCAGGGCCACAACGGCTTTGGGATCTGGTGATGCCGCTGTGAGTGGGTTAGGCCCAAAATGTGCCAGAGCTAAGCTGAGCTTGGCTGCCTCTACCTCTGCTGCATGAGTATCTCTCATCTGGCTTTTTTTTTTCCACGCTGCCAGAAGACAAAAGTATTGCCTTGTGCAATTGTGCAAGAGCAAAATAAGACGTGGCCAGTCAAACAAATATGTAGGCCCCACAGCTCTACTGAACCACATGAAGTGACGTCACCCCATCTCGTGGGCAAACAGAGGTGGTAGCCAGCCATTGCAGCATGAGTTCCCTCTTTCTCTCGATCTCCTTTGTGGCAGCCAGTCCGAATCCACAGGCATTATGGTGTCTTTCACATCGTCATCATCCCTTTCTGCTTTTCCCAATTAGACTCCTCCTTCTCCGCTCTGTCGTCAGCCATCAATAACAGAATGCATGGCCAGGAAACAACTCTACACACCCAGCAAGCTTGATTATCTGGCCAAGTTGCTGGCAGTCCAGTTGTTGGCATACCATTCAGTCAAGTCTGCTGCCTTTAGGTAGCTAATGGCATACGCTCAGCCTCGCTGGAAGATTCCTAGCCAGCATTATTTCACCCCAAAAGCAATCCCTGCCTCGTACTTTCATGTGGTGGACAACATGGGCCGCTCCCTGGTTCACGCCATGGTGGACACCTGGAGCAGTTCTTACGACCCACTGGGTCAACTTTTTTTTTTCTAGGAACGACGAGGCAGCACCCCAGCTACGAGGCCAGGTACTTTTGACCCCTCCAAGATTGTGTCGGCCTGGTTCCCACACCAGGTATGTACTTATCCGCCTCTTCCTCCTCAATGGACATAACAGCAGCAAGGCACAGGGTCACTCAGACTACCTGTCCTTCCTATCACGTGTCAAGTCAAGTGTTGCCACGTCATGTTGGAGCTGATTGGCCTGGGCGAGACTAACCACACAGGTGAGCAGTTGCTGAAGTACACCAAGCAGCAAGCATCCCACTGGCTGTCACCCTGCCGACTCCAAATGGACAACGTGGACAGCAACAATGGGCGCAACAACCTGGCCTCCCTGAACCTGGGCAAAATAACATATGCTCCCTGCATGGCGCACATCATCAATCTAGCGAGCGGTACAACACTTTCTAAATAAGTACACTGGTTTGCGCAATTGCAGCATGAACTATGTCATTCCTCTCAAATTTATCTTAGAACAGACACTGGTGCTCATGCAGCAGGGGACCACAGTGGAAGAAGGGCAGCTGACGCATCTTACTGTAAGCCCTATAGCTGTTGGGTACACACAAAGGGATCTGTCATAGAGAAGGAGGAGGATGATGAAGATGAGGGTCTGCAACTGCCAGAGGAGGAGTCAGAGATGGAGGAGCAAGAGGATAAGGACACCCAAGAGACCCAATCATTTCAGTGGGGGGGTGGAGCAGGAAAGAACTGGCTCCTTAGGCACCCTGGCCAAATGGCAATCTGTATGCTCGCTTGCTTACACAGTGACGTATCGTTGATCAAGCAGTCTGGGGATTATTGGATAGTCATGCCTTTAGACCCTCAATACCAAGGCAAAATAGGGGAATGTTTTCTTCTGGCAGAAAGGGAGGACAAATTACCAGAAAAGACTGTGTACATCGCTTGCCATTACTTACAGTGAGTAGACATCTGAAAGTGAGGCCCCTCTAAGCCCTCTGCAGAGTCACCCCTCTCCTGCCACCACGAGCAGCGGAAGCCACAACAGCGGCCACTTCAGTCTCCTCAACATGATGGAACTGGTTTTCCATGTGCTGCGCCAAGCTGAGGCCAGTTTGCAAGCTGACAGCTCCCCCAACACCCAGGTTCAGGCCTGTCTAAACTCTGGCCAGTCTCTGGCGCATATCCTGTTCCCTGACCCCATGGATTTTTGGGCAGGCAGACTTGAACAGCGGCCCAAACTGCCACAGCATGCTCTCTTTCTTGCCCACACTCCACTGTCATCTCGGAGAGGATTTTCATCGCAGTAGGGGGCGTTGAGAGACAACCAAACAGACTAAGTTGTGTCCAAACATGAACCAAGCCTGGATTCAGGAGGATTTTCACACTCCTCTGGCTGAGGCTGATGAATAGATCTGGCTTAGCTGGCCGTGTCTCATCTTGCCACTGTTGCTATCTCCCTACCATCATGCTCTGTATGGCTGCTGCTGCTGCCTCTATCATGCCACCTCCACCATCATGCAACTGCTGCGAGATGCCAACCATCTTGTTATGTACAGCTGCTGCTGCCACCAGCATGCCGCTGCCGCGACTTGCCTACCATAGAGTTCTGTACTGCTGCTGCTGCCTCCATCATGCCACCAAAAGCATCATGGCACTGCTGCAACCTGCAGAGTGCCGACCATCATCTTTCGTAAGGCTGCTGCTGCCTGCCAACATGTACCATATGACTGCTCCTTGCTGCTAGTCCTCTACTATCACCATCATTAACAAAAAGCATCTGCCACTACTACCACTGCTACTACTATTACTACTAATACTACCATAGACAGCCTTGTATGTTCCATGCTATGCTGCTTCTGCTGCCACTACTATTGTAGCTGCATGCCACTATATCCGTACCGTACCATTTCCACCTCCACACTGCTCTAAAAAATAAACCAAAAGAGATATGTTTTCCTACAGAATTCTGAGTCCTAGGAGGCTAGAGGGTTTTATATACTAACTTTCAGGGCAATTGGAACAACTATGGATTGGCTCAAATCGATTTGGGTCCCAACCAAACTTTTAAAAAAAAATTCAGCGAACCAGATCCGAAAAGAATCTCGAGTGATTCACTTATCTCTGAATGCACTATATATATATATATATATATATATACACATATACATACATATACATATACACACACACACATATATATTTTTTAGAAAATTATATAGCTTCAGGACATAATAAAAGACATATTGTAGTCCTTAGGGTATGCTCACATGTGCCTCATGCCTGATCCGGGACAAATGCATGCAACGCTTTCTGTCCTGCTCAAACTGGGCATTTATGCCGGAAAGCTCCCGGATCACCGATGGACCGCATTATAGTCAAAGAGGATCCAGTGGTGAACTGTAGAATCCGGCAAATTGTGTTTCTATCATCAGTGCTCATGATCGTTTAAAAGCTCATTTTCTACACTCATCTTGAAAATAAAGATGTTCCGAATGCAGAAGACACGAGGATGAAATGACTATTCTGTTGATGATCACTAAAGATCAATCAGGAACATTCTTAATTTTCTGATTTATCTCTACTTCCAATGTTTCTCAGTTAACCTTTTATGTAATTTCCATAGAATTTTAATAGCAAAAAAAAACAGCCATTTGTTCATATAAATCCACTTATAAAAGATAATGCGTAGATTGCCATCAGATGAAGATTAATTATATTCACCTGCTTATAGACACTTCAACTTCAGATTTTGCTAACCTTTGGCCACGTCTTGTCAACTGGAAGGAATCATAATTGAGTGTTGATGTGTGAAGTTTCTTATCACCTGTAAAAAAAAAAAAAATCATATTTCATTTCAAAATATGAAATGTATATGTATAACAGACAATCATGGGTGGCTTTCACTGTATATGCATCAGACAGTAACCACATCATTCATAATCTCATCTGAAATCAAAACCTTATCAGTAGATATATACAATATGCAAGTTACTGAGGGTCATTTAAAAGGCAGCTGAAGTAAGATTTCCAGGGTAAGATGCAAACAATTTATTAATGGGCACACAACTCTTAACAAATGTGTGGCATCTACACTCACCGGCCACTTTATTAGGTACACCATGCTAGTAACGGGTTGGACCCCCTTTTGCCTTCAGAACTGCCTCAATTCTTCGTGGCATAGATTCAACAAGGTGCTGGAAGCATTCCTCAGAGATTTTGGTCCATATTGACATGATGGCATCACACAGTTGCCGCAGATTTGTCGGCTGCACATCCATGATGCGAATCTCCCGTTCCACCACATCCCAAAGATGCTCTATTGGATTGAGATCTGGTGACTGTGGAGGCCATTTGAGTACAGTGAACTCATTGTCATGTTCAAGGAAACCAGTCTGAGATGATTCCACTCTACATCCCAGTGCTGGAACTGGAAGTCCATAACTTTCATATATTTCCATACAGAGGTGTTTGAGTGTGCAGGACAAGCTGTAGTTTTTATTTGTACCATTTTGGTGTACATATGTCTTTTTGATGACTTTTTATTCAATTTAAGTGGGGGGGGGGGGCAAGGCAACCATAAAACAGCAGATCAACCTTTGTAATTTTTTCTCCGTTACAGCATTTACTGTGCAAGGCTTGACGCCTGGTAGATGGGCCCGACACACATTTGATCAAAAATTTGCGCAAAGAGCTTCTATTTTTCATGTATACTGGGTATAATACCACTTTAATCCAGAATAATCCCTAATCCCCAGTTTTATTGTTTGCATGTGTAATTGTGTGCTACCATACGTTTTTTGTTTGACACGTGAAATATTGATGCTATAAAGCATTAAGGCACAATGTATAGACTTTCCCTGGGACAGCAACCTCCAGCTGTTCTGAAACTACAACTCCCAGAATGCTCCATTCACTTCTATGGGAATTAGAAGAACAGCAGAGCATGTTTGCATTCTGGGAGTTGTAGTTTCACAGCAGCTGGAGTGTGGGGGGTTGTTGTACATAAAGGCAGAAGCAAAATTTTAAAATACTGGGCCCCAATGCAAAATCTGTAAAAGGGCCCCCCTGTTACATGTGCCTTCCGCGCACATGTGCCTTCCAAGCCCTGCACATGCTGACAACCGCTGCACCCACTACCGTACAGCACAATATGCATGCAGATCATTCATTGGTAAGAGAACAATAATAATGGCAAGTAGGAGCTGCAGAGCCTAGAGAACATGTCAACAATTTATCACTGTGAATTTCCCTCAAGACTTTTATTCTCCAAAGATATGATGGACAATTTATAAAAGAATACGTCTCTGCAGCATACTGTACACTCATATTTATAATATTTATTACCCGGCCAAAGGCGATTGTTCTGAAAAGGTGTCACGAAGCAATGTACAAAGAGGGCTTTAACTCAGCCCATACTCAGTGGTCATCGGTGCCAGCAGTTTTTATGTGATGTGTGCTGTTCGGACTGGGATTTGTGGGCTCTCTTTTTCACACGGATTTCAGCAGTGAAGAGAATAACATTAATAACATACTAAACTGAATCTAATTTTTATACATTACACTTCCACCCACATTAAATTTGAGAAAACTGCTAATTTGAATAAATTAAAAAATAGTACAGTAGCTTAATTATAGCTGAGAAGTTTTCTCCAAGAATAAGAAAGCAGAACTAAGGCTGGGGAGTAATGATAATGCTCATTCCTTTTACAGGCTTTATCTTTAACTATTAATAATGGTTCAGTCTCCATTTTACACTGTGATATATATTAACAGTAATATTGTCCGGCGCCTATTAAAGAGCTCTGTATAAAAGCCCCCACAATCCTAGCTATGCAATATCATAAATGCTAAGTGGAAAAAAAGAAATATATACCGTATTTTTCGCTTTATAAGATGCACTTTCCCCCCCCCAAAAGTAAGGGGAAAATTGCAGTGCGTCTTATAAAGCGAATACAAGTGAGCGCTTCCATTATGGAAGCACTCACTAGTATGTATTAGGTGCGGGGACCTCCATCAGACCTCAGATCAGCCCACCCAGCCCCATAAGGATAAAATAAAAAACTCTCTCTCACCTCTCCTGCGCCACAGCTCCGCTCTGGCGCTCCTCGGTCTTCTCCGGGCTGGCTCTGCACTGTCCTGACAGCGTACAGCGTCAGGATGTAGTGCATGCACTATGACCTGACGCTGCACGCAGTCAGGTGACAGTGCAGCACCGGCCGGAGAAGAAGAGGAGGAGCGCCGGACCAGGAGCGGAGCCGCGGCGCAGGAGAGGTGAGAGAGTTTTTTATTTTATCCTTATGGGTTTGGGTGGGCTGATCTGAGGTCTGATGGGGGCACACTCGGCTAATATGGGGGCTGATGGGCGGTCTGATGGGGGTAGAGTGGGCTGATATGGGGGCTGATCTGAGGTCTGATGGGGGCACAGTGGGCTGATATGGGGGCATAGTGGGCTGATCTGAGGTCTGATGGGGGCACAGTGGGCTGATCTGAGGTCTGATGGGGGCACAGTGGGTGGATCTGGGGGCACAGTGGGGTGATATGGGGGCTGATCTGAGGTCTGATGGGGGCACAGTGGGCTGATCTGAGGTCTGATGGGGGCACAGTGGGCTGATCTGAGGTATGATGGGGGCACAGTGGGCGGATCTGGGGGCACAGTGGGGCGATATGGGGGCTGATCTGAGGTCTGATGGGGGCACAGTGGACTGATATGGGGGCACAGTGGACTGATATGGGGGCACAGTGGGCTGATCTGAGGTCTGATGGGGGTTTGACATGGAGGGCTGATGGGGTTCTGACATGGAGGGCTGATATGGGGGTCTGATGTGATGTCCTGAAATTTATGGAGGGTCTGATATGAGGTGTGATGAAAAATATTATTTTCTTATTTTTCTACTCTTAAATCTGGGGTGCGTCTTATCATCAGGTGCGTCTTATAAAGCGAAAAATACGGTAATTGACAGAGTTCATTACAAAGTACAGTATAAATGGATTATACAGCATTTCTTCTGATCCCAAATCTACCCCTCTAATATTGAGGACAAGGCATGTATAAGGGTAACTGAATTGTTCACGTAAAATTATCCGCATTAAAAGATAAGCCCACACATAGTATAAATTCTGCAGATTGTCCATAGTGGAGTTGTGTGCAGAAAATCTGCAACACTTTTTACAATGCCAGCAAAGTCAATGAGATACAAACAAATCTCATTCACACATCGCATACGAAATCTGTAGTAAAAAAAAATACTTATGGTGAGAAATTAATTCCCCTGGATAGATCATCAGCATCTGATCGGCGGCGACACCCCGGACCCCCGCCGATCAGCTGTTTGAGAAGGCAGCAGCGCTGCAGGAGCACCGTGGCCTTCTCCGTGTTTTCCTCCGGCCCAGTGACGTCATGACTAGTATCACTGGCCTGGGTGGGGCTAAGCTCTGTTCACTTGAATGGAGCTTAGCCCCACCAGGCCAGTGATACTAGTCGTGACGTCACTGGGCCTCAGGAAAACACAGAGAAGGCGGTGGCGCTCCTGCAGCGCCGCTGCCTTTTCAAACAGCTGATCGGCGGGGGTCCCGGATGTCGGAGCACCGCTGATCAGATGCTGATGATCTATCCAGAGGATAGATCATCAGTTTTAAAGAACTACAGAACCCCTTTAAGGCAAGAAATTATGCATCAGCCATGTCCCCAATTAGGTGTCCATTCTAAATGTTAAACTACAATGTTAATTTTCAACTGGGTCCCAAGGATGTGGATACAATTTAAAGTGGCAACCACAGTTGTCTGGGACACTAGGAGCACTGTGCAAGAGGCCTGGGGCACATGCCCTGGTCCCCAGTCCTAGAAATGCCACTGGCACTGGTAAGGCTGCGTACACCTTTGGGGACAATTTTTTTATGATTACAGTTTACTCATTTTGGGCTAAAAATCATTTTATTAAATGGTCTTTATTAAAAAATATTGAGCTGTTCTGACATATTAACTGCATTAACTGTATTTCTAGCTGTGTGAATGGTACTTTCACTTTGTGCCATTCATCTAATAACCCTTATCTGAAAACTACTAAAATGTCATAAACACTTATTTTAGCCACCTTATCAGTAAAATAAGAATTGAGCTTTAATGAGTGTTTATAAGGTCCGAGAGCAGAGATAAGGAGCCTGTCAGCTCCCTGCCTGATGAGGCAGAGAGAACATTCAGAACCAGGTACTGGATAAACTCAAAGCAGTACAGGAAAAACAGCTCAATATTTTTTCAATGAATTTTAGATCAAGATGAGTACAATGCAATAATTAAAAAAAAATCCCAAAGGAGTACAAAGCCTTTAAGGCAGGGGCCATTTTGTTTGAACTCCAAATATGTTAAGTTGCCATGTTGTGACTGTGGACCAGTAGTCTTGTGTCTGTATATGCTCTTTTTATATACAGGTTTATATTACAAACTATAGGTCCTAGAGAGGTAAGTCTGTTAAAGTAAGGTCCCATCTGAAGACATCACCTTGATGGGGCAAATTGTCTCACATAGTTTGATCAAAAGGTATGCTAAGAATCTCAAATTAAGATATTTATCAAATATTGGTGTAAATGCAAAATAGTCCATATATTTAGCATATGTCTTGAAGAAGAGTGCTGCTGTATCTTTTGTGTCTGCCACAGTGGTGGACATATTTATTTCATGTTATTTGGATGTGAGTGCCTACTTTTCTTTTTGTAAACTACAAAAGGTATATAAAAGTTTCTCACATAAAACACACATGTGGATCAATATACCTATATTATATATATGTGTTCTTGGTGGAAATTCCATAAAAAAAAAAGAGTAAAGTACCTGAGTGCAAATAATGATATTCTTTTTCTAAGATAGCCAGTGTTTCCCTTTCATGTTCAGCTTCAAACAGGTAGTCTTGTCTGTCTGTACAGTCAACTGACTCAATTTCAGAGATCTCCGAGGCTGCTCTGGACATTGGTCGAGCTCCTGAAGAACCGGGTCTTGAACTGCTGTATGATCCTGAGATTGGATGAATGGACTTTGAAGAATAGGAGCTTCTGGAGGCACTTTCTGCAAAATACCATATTCAATAATAACTACATAATGTTACTCAAGTAAAACATAAAAGCTAGTAACATGGTTATGGCCACTTCCAGGGTTACAATTCGTAGACCTTCAAGTATATTAGAACATAGGATGAATATGCAGTGATCCCTCAAGATACAATGGCCTCAGGATACAATATTTTCAACATACAATGGTCTTTTCTGACCCATCTTAAGTTGAAACTAGACTCAATATACAATGTCTCAGACTCAGATCCAACCAATCAAAGACACTTCTCTGGTAAAATAGCTGGATTAGTTGCTAGTTAGCAGCTCTTCCTGACTGTTATATGTAAGGACTTGTTTTATTTGTCTTAGTTATCTGCTTATTTTTCTTAAATCTTCATTTTCTCCTATTTTGGATGACATTTGGGGGCTTTGGAACCAATTACTCAACTTACAATGATTTCAACATACAATGGTCCTCCTGGAACCAATTAATATTGTATCTTGAGGGACCACTGTACACAGTATATATATTATATATACACACATACACACAGTACAGACCAAAAGTGTGGACACACCTTCTCAAAGGGTTTTCTGTATTTTCATGACTATGAAAATTGTAGATTCACACTGAAGGCATCAAAACTATGAATTAACACATATGGAATTATATACTTAACAAAAAAGTGTGAAACAACTGAAAATATGTCTTATATTCTAGGTTCTTCAAAGTAGCCACCTTTTGTTTTGATTACTGCTTTGCACACTCTTGGCATTCTCTTGATGAGCTTCAAGAGGTTGTCACCTGAAATGGTTTACACTTCACAGGTGTGCCCTGTCAGGTTTAATAAGTGGGATTACTTGCCTTATAAATGGGGTTGGGACCATGAGTTGTGTTGGGCAGAAGTCAGGTGGATACACAGCTGATAGTCCTACTGAATAGACTGTTAGAATTTGTATTATGGCAAGAAAAAAAGCAGCTAAGTAAAGAAAAACGAGTGGCCATCATTACTTTAAGAAATGAAGGTCAGTCAGTCCGAAAAAATTGGGAAAACTTTGAAAGTGTCCCCAAGTGCAGTCGCAAAAACCATCAAGAGCTACAAAGAAACTGGCTCACACGAGGACCGCCCCAGGAAAGGAAGACCAAGAGTCACCTCTGCTGCGGAGGATAAGTTCATCCGAGTCACCAGCCTCAGAAATCGCAGGTTAACAGCAGCTCAGTTTAGAGACCAGGTCAATGCCACACAGAGTTCTAGCAGCAGACACATCTCTACAACAACTGTTAAGAGGAGACAGTGTGCAGCAGGCCTTCATGGTAAAATAGCTGCTAGGAAACCACTGCTAAGGACAGGCAACAAGCAGAAGAGACTTGTTTGGGTTAAAGAACACAAGGGATGGACATTAGACCAGTGGAAATCTGTGCTTTGGTCTGATGAGTCCAAATTTGAGGTTTTTGGTTCCAACCACCGTGTCTTTGTGCGACGCAGAAAAGGTGAACGGATGGACTCTACATGCCTGGTTCCCACCGTGAAGCATGGAGAAGGAGGTGTGATGGTGTGGGGGTGCTTTGCTGGTGACACTGTTGGGGATTTATTAAAAATTGAAGGCATACTGAACCAGCATGGCTACCACAGCATCTTGCAGCGGCATGCTATTCCATCCAGTTTGCGTTTAGTTGGACCATCATTTATTTATCAACAGGACAATGACCCCAAACACACCTCCAGGTTGTGTAAGGGCCATTTGACCAAGAAGGAGAGTGATGGGGTGCTATGCCAGATGACCTGGCCTCCACAGTCACCAGACCTGAACCCAATCGAGATGGTTTGGGGTGAGCTGGACCGCAGAGTGAAGGCAAAAGGGTCAACAAGTGCTAAGCATCTCTGGGAACTCCTTCAAGACTGTTGGAATACCATTTCAGGTGACTACCTCTTGAAGCTCATCAAGAGAATGCCAAGAGTGTGCAAAGCAGTAATCAAAGCAAAAGGTGGCTACTTTGAAGAACCTAGAATATAAGACATATTTCCAGTTGTTTCACACTTTTTTGTTAAGTATATAATTCCACATGTGTTAATTCATAGTTTTGATGCCTTCAGTGTGAATCTACAATTTTCATAGTCATGAAAATACAGAAAACTCTTTGAATGAGAAGGTGTGTCCAAACTTTTGGTCTGTACTATATATATATATATACACACACATACACAATATCTCCTGGATATTGCAAGTTGATGTTCAATTTTAAATGACGTCAGAATAACAATGTCATTCCAAATAAAAAAATAATAAAGAAGATTTTCAAGATTGTCCAAAGTGAACTTAAAAGGCTTTCACTTGCCTTGATTAATGTAAAATAATGCGCATATATAGATATTGTAGACCTAATGAAATCTTACTACGAATCCGGTATTAACATATGTACACCAACTTTCTGCGCATATTTACAAGTTTTGCATATAACAATAATTATATGCAAAACTATGTGTCTCCAACAGAGTGTTGTCTATTAAAAGGATTGCGCTATGGAAAGATGTCGGAATCATACTTGGCATCCGCATTAATTACATCACAAATAAAAGCATGCTTTAGATTTGCTGCAAGATGCAAACAGTATAGTGAAATTATGTGATATTGAATACGCTTTGCATCTCATTACAGGTAGCTGAAGAGTCACTGGGGTGAATGTGTTCACTTATGTGAATGTTAACGCGCACAGTGCAGGTCTTAGACAATGTATTGTACTGTATATACATTACAATAATTTGGTTTTAAAGGGGTTCTCCGAGTTATATATATTGATGAACTATCCTCAGGATAGGTCATCAATATCAGATCGGCGGGGGTCCGACACCCGGCACCCCCGCCGATCAGCTGTTTGAAGAGGAGGCGCACGCTGTATCACCGCTGCCTCCTCTTCACTGTTTACATGCTGGCCGACACGGGGTTAGTGGTGAGTAGGTGTAATTACACCTAACTGCCCCATTCATTTCTATGGGAAGAATCGCTCCCATACAAGTCTATGGAAGCGATTCTTCCCATAGAAATGAATGGGGCAGTGAGGTGTAATTACATCTACTCACCACTACCCCGTGTCGGCCAGCATGTAAACAGTGAAGAGAAGGCAGCGCTGATACAGCGTGCGCCTCCTCTTCAAACAGCTGATCGGCGGGGGTTCCGGGTGTCGGACCCCCGCCGATCTGAAATTGATGACCTATCCTGAGGATAGGTCATCAATATATATAACTCGGAGAACCCCTTTAAGGCTGGCAGCAATTTACAGGATTAGAGCTCGCTAAGTTTACTGATCTATGAGTTGTTAGATTTTATGCTATCTCACCTTATTAATCTGAAGCTGTCTGCCCCTGTTCATTCGCATTTTAGTCCCATGAGGTCCTTTACATATATGAAGATTGCTTGTGATAGTGTGAATGTTATGTTTAACCCCTTCAAGAAACAACCAGTTTTCACCAGGACCAAGCTACAGTTTTCAAATCTGACATGTTTCACTTTATGTGGTAATAACTCTGGAACGCTTTTACTTGTCTAAGCGATTCTGAGACTGTTTTCTCGTGACATATTGTACTTCATGTTAGTGGTAAATTTGAGTCAATATGTTTCACCTTTATTTATAAAAAAATTAAAAAATTTACAGAAAATTTGGAAAAATTCATAACTTTTGAAATTTGAATGTCTCTGCTTTTAAAGCAGATTGTGATATCTCATAAAATAGTTGTTACTGTACATTTCCCAGATGTCTACTTCATGTTGGCGTCATTTTATTTTTAGGAAGTTAGAAGGCTTAGAATTTTAGAAGCAATTCTTAAAATTTTAAAGAAAATTTCCAAAACCCACTTTTCAAAGACCAGTTCAGTTATCAAGTCACTTTGTGGCGCTTACATAATAGAAACCACCCATAAATGACCCAATTTTAGAAACTACACCCATCAAGCTAATCAAAACTGATTTTACAAACTTTGTTAACCCTTT
This sequence comes from Rhinella marina, assembly GCA_900303285.1. Classification (NCBI taxonomy): domain Eukaryota; kingdom Metazoa; phylum Chordata; class Amphibia; order Anura; family Bufonidae; genus Rhinella; species Rhinella marina. The sequence goes on along the minus strand of ONZH01001306.1, from coordinate 137,647 downwards.
AGGTGTTCCACGAGAATGAAAGGAAAAATGGAGGTGAAATTTCAAAAATTCACTTTTATTTTTAGATTTTCCATTTTCATCTATTGTCCCTGTAACACAGCAAGGGTTAACAGCCAAAGAAAACTCAATATTTATTACCCTGATTCTGCAGTTTACAGAAACACCCCACATGTGGTGGTAAACTGCTGTACGGGAACATAGCAGGGCGCAGAGGGAAAGGAACGCCATATGGATGTTGGAGGGCAGATGTTGCTGGGATAATTTTAAGTTGCCATTTCACATTTGAAGACCACCTGATGCACCCCTAGAGTAGAAACTCCCAAAAAGTGACCCCATTTTGTAAACTACAAGATGAGGTTACAGTTTTATTGATACTATTTTGTTTTGCGGTGCATATGATTTTTGATTGCTCAATATTACGCTTTTTGTGAGGCAAGGTAACAAAAAAATGGCTGTTGTGGCACAGTTTTTATGTTTTGTTTTTTTACAGAGTTCTCCTGACAGGATAGATAATGTGTTGCTTTTATAGAGCAGGTTGATACAGACGTGACATACAAATGTGTATTTTTTCTGTTTCAGTTATACATAATAAAGCATTTTTCAAACCAAAAATTATGTTTTTGTGTCTTAATTTTCTAAAAGCTACATTTCCTTTATTTTTCTGCCGATCGTCTTGTGTAGGGGCTCATTTTTTGCGGAAAGAGTTGACATTTTTTATAGGTAGCATTTTTGGGTACATATGATTTTTTGATCACTCAATATTACACTTTATGTGGCAAAGTGACCAAAAACATGGTCGTTTTGGCAGAGTTTTTATTTATTTATTTTTTTTATGAAATTCACCTTAGGGGTTAAATCATGTGATATTTTTATAGAGCAGGTTTTTACGGACGCGGCGATACCTAATATGTCTACTTTTTAAAATGTATTTTAGTTTTACACAATAAAAGCATTTTTAAAAAAAAAAAAAATCATATTTTGGCATCTCCATGTTCCGAAAGCTCTATTTTTTTTTTGGGCGATTATCTTATGTAAGGGCTCATTTTTTGCAGGAAGAGATGACAGTTTGATTGGTACCATTTTGGGGTGTGTATGACTTTTTGATCGCTTGTTATAACAGTTTTTGTGATGAAAGGTGACAAAAATGGCATTTTTTGAACAGTTTTTTTATTTGTTTATTGTGTTTATTGTGTTCAGGGGGTAAGTCATTTAAAGGGGTTTTACCATCTTGGACAATGGGGGCATATCGCTAGGACCTGCACCTATATCGAGAACGGGGCCCCGAAAGCTGGATGGCTGTATAGAAACAAATGGGAGGCGGCCCTGCCATGGCAGGGGGCCGATGGACTGAGAGGGGGCTCTCTCCCTCTGCAGACCCCACACATGCCGCGGTCAGCGCTGACCGCGGCGTGTGAAGGGTTAATCCGCCAGCGTCACCTTGCATAGCGATGCCGGCGGATGCAGCATGGGCCTGGCTATTGGCAACAGCCGAGCCCGTGCTGCTGATCGGGCGGGTGCAGCTCCTGCACCCGCCCGATCAGATCACGTACATGCACGTGAGGATGCGGCAATTAGCGCATTCGCACATGTACGTGAATATGCGGGAAGGGGTTAAAGATGTGAAAATTTATCAACTAGTATGTGAATTTCATATATTTGGTGCAGAACTGATGTCAAATATATATCCCCCCATTATAGATTCCCTCTATTGAATTACATACATTCCAACGGACTAAAATTTAGCATGATGGAATGTGCATTTAAAGGGGTTGTCCGAGCTATTAAAAAAATGTATAGCACTGTAAATCCGATGGGCAGCAATATATAACTAAGTTAAGCAAGTTTTAGGCAAAAAAAAATCTATATTTCCTCATTTCCCTGGCTCTCTTCTGGCCTTTGTTTACTTGCAATAACAACAATCTGTGCCCCTCCCCCTGCTCTGCAAAGGGAGTGAATGCAAGTGTTGCAATGAGTGAAATGTCTGCCTGCTAGGATACTCAGCAGCATGTTGTATGTGTAGGACTACAAGTCCCAGCTGTACAATGACACTGCTGATACACACAGGATCTCCCCCCTACCTGTTCTTATGGAATGCTCTGCAGAACTCCTCTGTCAGCTCCTATGCCCAGCATTTGTCCTCACTGCCTGCAGCTACTCAGTAAAGCCTTCAGCCCTGAGTCTGTGCTGGCTGAAGGGATTAAAGTCTTATCTGAAAGAGTCCAGGGAGAGAGCAGACAGCAGTGCAGGGGGCGTGGCCAGCACAGTGATGTCTCGTGTACAGACTCATCTCTCTTAGGCTTGTGCACGAAACATGGGAGAGCATTGGAGAGAAGCTGACATCACAGGGCAGGTGACCCTCAGTGAAATCTGAGAAAGCAGCAATTGTAGAAGCAGAAAGTGCATGGCAAAGCTGTTATATTTGATTAGTTAGAAACATACAAAGAACAAATAAATAACTTTGACAACCTCTTTAAGGCTCTGCAACCATACAGGTTTCAATGTGGATTTTGATTTTCCGCGACACACAACCACAAAATAACCGGCTCCAGCGCATCTGTTTCAATGCAAAGGATTTCCTATTTCATGAACCTGAATGGATATAACCAATGCTCAGTCATCTGATTTCTGTAGAGCTTAGTGTATGCAGCACTTTCATAAAATATACAGTAGTTAAAGAAAAGCATTCATCTAGACAAACAGCATTTTTGAAATGCTCTGCACTCACATGAATGGCACTATAAGACCAAAAATATATGCAAATCCCTCCTAAATCTTAGGTTTAGGTGTTTCAATCAATCCAATGCAAACAGGTGCACACAGCACAGCCATGCAATCTCCATAGACAAACAATGAGTAGCAGGGATTGTACAAAAGAGCTCAGTGACATTAAACATGGCACTGTCTTAGGATGGCACATTTGCCACAAGTCAGATTGTGAAATCTGATACGCTAGCTCTGCTCTGGTGAATGTTCAGTGCTATTATTGGGAAGTGTCTAGGAGTACAAAAATATTCCACCTTCTGGAATACAGAGCACCTACTGTAAAATTTGATGGAGGAGGGATAATTGGGCTCTGTTTCAAGGTTTGGGCCAGGACCCTTATTTCCAATGTTAATGCCAAACCATACAAAGACATTTTAGACACTTTCAACATTTAGAAAATCCAGTCCAAAAAGTCTTGGCAGGGCAATGATATTGGCCATCAAGCTCATATAGGTGTGATGTCAGGTGTCAACCTTCTTTTGCCCATATACTGTTGTTCCTTTCACACAACGTTCTATTCCTACAGCACCTGATTTGATGTCACTGTGATGATAGAGGTATCCAGATATCAAAACTATTGTTAGGAGTAGGCAAACCATCACTTCACATTCCAGTATTGGGTTATAACCTCATCCATGTCCCCTGCTTAAAGCCAGGTCAGGAGATTGTAGCTATAAAATCAGTAAGATGGAACCACTTCACATAGACCAGAGACCCTTTATCATAAAACTTGAAGATAGCGTGAGGGTCATACAAAAACCTTACACAGACCAGAACCATTAAAGGGGGTCAGGAAAGGTCTAGGGTCACACATGAAACCCCTATCTTGTGATATACATCAAAGAATACATGGCCTAATCCATATTGAGGCCACATGCTTCCTCCTGAGAACTCAGGCCATGTATAAGTGTTTACGGTATCAAAATCAAATCGATCCCAGCTCAGTAACAGGGAACAATTAGATAACTCAAGCCATCCAGCTGTTACCTCCGCCATGTTTGGTACACACGTGTGCAGGGCATTAGGACTGAGTGGATGGAGGTAATATGAAGTTGCTAGGATGCACGGGCATAGACTTTGGGCAGACCTGATGGACAGCAGATCTCAGAGTGTATTTACCTCTTATTTCCCAAACTGTTATTTTGCACTGTATGTATATGTCTGTATATTTTCTATTTTATTTTCTATGATAACCCCATTGCTTGTACACACTATCCTTTTTTTATATTAAAATTTCACTTTAATAAGAGCCTTCTTGTGTTGTAACGATTCAATGATCTTAGAAGACACATTACCTATATTGCTTTATTAACCTGTGAATGCTAGCAGTTGTAGAGTTTACTTGGCCGTTATTCATGCAAGGTGTCTCGTCAGCCTGAGATGATGAGTTGTGGCAGCTAAGACTGATTCGTTTCGGATAACGGAGTGCTGACAGAGGGAGGTCTTGAAAGTCCGTAAGCCTGACAGTCACCAGCAAACCGGTTTGGACTAGCCCACCACAGGATCCTTTGGTTTGGGAATTTCTAAATCCTAAAAAAAAGTGTCCCTCCAACAGTGCCAATGAGGTCCAGTAGATTCCTTACTATTGAGGTTGATCATCTGTTTTGGATTATTTCAAAATAACCTATTTCACCTCTGTGATGATACACCTTTATACACAGGGATGTAGAATTGGTAATCCAAACTTCCAATTCCATATCCTCTATTTTTCCCACACTCCAACTGTAATATGTAATAAATTGAATAGGTGCCAGGAGTGGGGAAACATACTCACCCTCCTGTGCTGCAGATCTGCTCTGGGTCCGGCGCTCCTCTGTCTTCTCCTGCCAGTGCTGCACTGTCCTGACCTCGTACAGCGTCAGGACGTTGTGCGCGCACTCTGTCCTGACGCTGCATGCAGTCAGGTGACAGTGCAGCGCCGGCAGGAGAAGACAAGGTAGCGCCGGACCTGGAGCGGAACTGCGGTGCAGGAGAGGTAAGAGAGGTTTTATTTTATTCTTATGGGGCTGATGGGCTGATCTGAGGTCTGATGGGGCAGAGTGGGCTGATCTGAGGTCTGATGGGCTGATATGGGGGCTGATGGGCTGATCTGAGGTCTGATGGGGGCTGAGTGGGCTGATATTGGGGCTGTTGGGCTTATCTGAGGTCTGATGGGGGCTGAGTGGTGGTCTGAAAGGGCTGATCTGAGATCTGATGGGGTTCTGACATGGAGGGCTGATATGGGGGTCTGATGTGATGTCCTGAAATTTATGGAGGGTCTGCTATGAGGTGTGATGAAAAATATTTTTCTTATTTTCCTACTCTAAAATCTGGGGTGCGTCTTATCATTGGGTGCGTCTTATAAAGCGAAAAATACGGTATATGATTAAAGTTTCCTGGATTCCTATAAAAGTAAAGATGTCACAAGCTGTAGATTTCATTTATTATACACTGTTAATCATATATAATAGGTAACGATTTGAATTGATAGTTGGAGTTGGTTTTATATGTAATCGGAAGTGGAAATGCAAACCCGAAAAACTCCTGTGTCTAGTACATCATTATCACTCTGTAAAATGATGCAGCACCCACTGCCTTTCCTGCAAAACAGACTTCCACTGGACGTATGATAAATCCAGTGGAGCTAGAGATTATATAGTTTTCAGCAAGTAGAAAGCATGGGGAATATTTGTAAGAATAAAATCTTAGAAGAAAAGGAATCATACCAGCCGAGATGTCTAGGACTGAAACTGAGAGCAGCCTAAACACTCTGAGAACATCACATTACAATTATATTAACTTTAGATTAACACGTGTAGGTAGTGATGGATGATGAGCAAAATAGCAGTAATGAAGGAGCACAGTAAGTGCAGACTGAAATTGGCAAAGCTAAAGCCTCTCAATAAGGTGAAAGGAACAGACACTTGCAAAAAATAACCGTGTTCAAGTCTAGACAGAAAGCAGAAATGTAATTTCTTGTCTGCATATTTACATGTCAAAACACTTTTGCCATTTTACATTACCTCTTGCCTATCGCCGCATGACTTATCAGGCTCTTAACTGTAACCTGACGTATAAAAGCATCGGGTTACGTTGTAATCTGCCAGCGCCCCAGGGCGCGGCAGATCCCTGTGACCGCTCTCTCATTAGACAGTTGCAATCACAGTAAGGAGAGCCGAGACCAACAGAAGCACTCTGCTACAACAATCTATTGCAAAAGCAGTCAAGAAGCACTCTTCTTGATGTGAGAGCGCCCCCTGCTGGCTATATAATGAACTGTGACTGTGGCAGGAGGGGTTAATTTGCTTTTTTCCTATTAAGGAAAAAAAAGTAAAATAATCAAAATAATAAAAAGTAGAATAAAGAAAAGGAAAAAAATTTTTAAAAGTTATAGCTATAATTACTAATTTTAGCAATAGTATAGCTGACTATGTACACACACGTTAAAAAAAAATTAGTTTTATCAATAGTATAGAGCACTTTGTGGGTATAAAAGATAGAAGACTACACACATTTGTTATTTAAGAACGCAAAACAAAGTTCTGAGATGGGCCATAAAAAATAAAAAAAGTTATTTGCAGTTAGATAGGCCCATTACTAAAACTGAAAAATTGGTCTGGTAAGGAAGGGGGATAAACACTCCGGTAATGAAACGTTTAAATGCCATCACCCTGTACAGAGCATTTTCACCCCAAATAAAAACATCTTATAGGGGGTTTCCGGGATTACTATGGTTTTTAACGGATATGCTCATGTATTCGGATGCAACAGCCTTTTTGTGCCTGTTTCTTCTGTTCACTCAGAATCTGCTCACTACTCCCCCCTGCCCATTTCACAGACGTACAGACTTGCATTGACATGTGTAATATGATCCTTCTGTAAGCTGCTCCCGCCCTGGACAGATTCAAAGCATAATTTTAAAGAGAAAAGCTTTTAGCAAAGAGGGATGGAGGGGTGAAATTTGATCTCCAGGCCTTCTGTATGTCAGGCAGATGACTTATCATTACTCTATAAACCTGCTCTGTTGGAAGGGCTGAATTTTCTATGATTAAAAAGCTTTTTTCTTTACAGGCACAATACTACATTGTATATTACTGAAATGAAAGGAAAAGAAATTGCAACATATATCAATCACTGTAACAGCAGCTGCTGTGCGCCACTGTTCCCCTGCTTACCGCCGCTGTCCTGGGCGCCGTGTTCAGCAGTGATCTGCTGCCTATGCTTCCCATTCACTGCTGCAGTCCTGGCCCCTGTCTGTGTAGTGCTGTTTCAGGATCTGCTCCAGTTTCCATTTAGCCCTGGTTGCAACATGCCTGCTGCTTGTAACCTGCATCTCTTCCTAGGGCCAGCGCCCTAAAGGATCATGTGATGTGGGTTGGATCATGTGACGTGGTTGACTAATCCTGGCTCTCCTACACAGTGGTTCAGACCTCTTCCCAGATGCCTCAGTGTCTAGGTTCTTGTGTCTTGCCTTTGGTTGCTATTATTCCTGTTGGTGGTCCAGTTTTCCTGACTCCTGCTCATGTTACCAGACTCTGCTACCCGCCTGTTCCCTGCCTGCTTGCGTTGACTCTTGTTGCCGACCCGGATTGCCTGACTTATACTTGTGCCGCCTGCCCTGACCCGTTGCCTGTCTGACTTCGCCTCTGCCTCATCCTTCGGTCCTGCATTGTTGCTCCTGGTAACGACTCGGCCTTCTGACTACTCTGTACCTCTAGTGCCTTGCTCAGGTACCTCCTGGTCCGCCTGGACCAGCTGCCTCATGTTCCAACCCTCCTCAAGAGGTAGCGACCTGGTGTTCCCCTCGGAAAGTCTATCCCCACCATCATTGTGAAGATCGAGGGGTTCACTTAGACAACGCCCTTAGAGGAGGTAGGGAACGAGGCACAGTGGGTCCACACCCGCTGGTTCGTGACAGTCACCATAAATAATATGTTCACTATACTGTACGGGTTATTATGATACTACAGGATACTAAATACTGTTGAGATATTTCATGGTAAGGATGTTACAAAAGCTTTAAGAGTTTTTGTTTCATTATTTCTTTTAAAAACAGTAATTTTGCAGAAAACGGTAACTTACCATAAAACATTTTTCTTCCATAACTTTTACTACAAAGATATAAAAGTTTCAGTGAGATTTGAACCCCAGACCATTTGTACAGTAAACAGCTGCCTTACCCAGAAAAGCTCTGCTGTGAAGATAAGTTTTTTTTTATTTTTTTTACAAAACAGTATTTGGTGTCCCTGTAATCATAATAAACTGTACAATAGTGAACATATTTATGGTGATTGTTAAACAGTGTGAATAAAAATGGGGGAGGGGCATATGATGTGCCTCTATCGAGCCCTGAAATTTCTGATGGCTTCCCTGGATCCAAGACTGCTTGAAACCCTGCTGGAAAAACCCCACCTTAAGACACAGCATCATTGCTGACATCACATCTACAGGACAGGGTCCAGATGAATGAACAGAACACCACCCTGAGAGGCAAGGTCACTGATGATGTTGTGTCTACAGGACAGAGCCTTACAGACCTTGCCAAACCTCAGATTTAAAAATGTCAAGGAAAAAAAAAAAGATACAAAAACATCCTGCACGATATGATGTGCATGGCTACATTTATAAAGTCACAGAAAATAATGCACTATAACAATAGATGCAAAACACAACATATGGATAGGGCTGGGCGATTAATCGAATTAATTCGATTAATTCGCCCATTGCAAGCCTCACGATTTCATTTTTTAGGAAAATCGTGAATTCGATTTTCCTAAAAAATGGCGACCGACATAAAATAAAAAAAACCTCTCACCTGTCCTGCGCCACGGCTCCGCTCCGGCGCTCCTCTTCTTTTCCGGGTCTGCGCCGCACTGTCCTGACCGCGTACAGCGTCAGGACGTAGTGCGCGCACTCTGACCTGACGCTGCACGCAGTCAGGTGACAGTGCAGCGCCGGGAGAAGAAGAAGGGCGCCGGACGTGGAGAGGAGCCGCAGCGTAGGACAGGTGAGAGATATTTTTTTTTTATTATTATGATGGTGGCAGAGTGGGCTGATCGGAGGTCTGATGGGGCACAGTGGGGTCTGATGGGGCACAATGGGCTGATGTGGGGTCTGATGGGGCACAATGAGCTGATGTGGGGTCTGATGGGGCACAATGGGCTGACGTGGGGTCTGATGGGGCACAGTGGGCTGATTTGAGGTCTGATGAGGGCACAGTGGGCTGATCTGAGGTCTGATGGGGGGCACAGTGGGCTGATCTGAGGTCTGATGAGGGCACAGTGGGCTGATCTGAGGTCTGATGGGGGCACAGTGGGCTGATCTGAGGTCTGATGGGGCACAGTGGGCTGATCTGAGGTCTGATGGGGGCACAGTGGGCTGATCTGAGGTCTGATGGGGGCACAGTGGGCTGATCTGAGGTCTGATGGGGGCACAGTGGGCTGATCTGAGGTCTGATGGGGGCACAGTGGGCTGATCTGAGGTCTGATGGGGGCACAGTGGGCTGATCTGAGGTCTGATGGGGGCACAGTGGGCTGATCTGAGGTCTGATGGGGGCACAGTGGGCTGATCTGAGGTCTGATGGGGGCACAGTGGGCTGATCTGAGGTCTGATGGGGGCACAGTGGGCTGATCTGAGGTCTGATGGGGGCACAGTAGGCTTTTTTTATTTATTTTTTTATATTTTTACTAACATAAGAAAATCGAGATTTAAATTGTGAATCGTCCAAAATTTTAAAAAAAAAAAAAAAAAAAAAAAAAAAAAAAATCGAGATTTTTTTTTTGCCATATCGCCCAGCTCTACATATGGACTAAGTCCTCACTCTAATGATAAAATCTGAGACTCTTAGCCAATATATTTTGATCAAAACACATCTGTGCCCACCTACCCAGCGCCACGGTGGTCTCAATCCAGGCAGGTCCTACGCTAAACCTACCTATGCGGTTGTGCATCTATGTTTAGGAGCGCAGACCCTGCACATATAGTGTGCTGCTCCTAGTTACCTCTGTGTGCATCAGCAACCAATGAGAGGAGGAGCACACACACAACCATATGTACCACCTTAATCAAGGTCGCCTCTTAGATAGGTGGGGCAAAAGTGCACATGAATGCTACTCCTGGGATAGAAGCGCATTCACACCTGAAGGTGCCACTCCTTCAAGACATATAAAAAATGTCATGGAAAAAAGATACAAAAACATCCTGCACGATATGATAGTAAAATGTGCTCCTCCTCTCATTGGTTGCTGATGCACACAGAGGTAACTAGGAGCAGCACACTATATGTGCAGCGTCCACGCTCCTAAACATAGATGCACAACTGCATAGGTAGGTTTAGCGTAGGACCTGCCTGAACTGAGACCACTGTGACGCTGGGTAGGTGGGCACAGATGTGTTTTGATCAAAATATATTGGCTAAGAGTCTCAGATTTTATCATTAGAGTGAGGGCTTAGTCCATATGTTGTGTTTGCAGCTATTGTTATAGTGCATTATTTTCTGAAACCTCAGATTTAGACATGATCTCATCAACACAGAGAACCAACACAGTGAAAAATGTCAAGTAACCACGATGGATGTAGGAAAATGGGGCATTACAGATAAACAATCATTATTAGTAAATTATAGTATGTGTTGTTTCTTGTCAATTGATACTGAAAATTGCAAAACTGGAATACCCCTTTAATAGTTCACTGTAGCGACAGCAGAAGTATGGCACTCATGACCAAAATGCTGATATTTGTCACATATTATTGTTATTAATGGCTGTTTATTTTATGCGTGTAAGTCACACTCAAAACCACTACTACGAGATAGTTTCTGTAGATCAAATACCTAAAAATCACTATAACTAACATCACAAAATAAAAAGAAAGTAAATAAAAACCAAGCCAACCTGACGTCTTCATTTTCTGTGCTGGGAAACAAGCTGAAATCGGTGCTAACCACTTTAACGTGCGGCCACACATGGCACTTGACCAACATTTGTTATACCAAAGCTGTGTAGCATTCAGGTGAAACACTGACTCTTGTAGAAAGACAACAATGAAAACATTAATTTTCCTGGCTTGGTGTCACATTAAGAATACAAACAGAACAGAACACAACCAGCAGAGAAGTGATGGCTCTAAATATAAAAAGGACCTCGCTGCGCACAGCCTGCTGAACATAAAACGCGCTGGATGCTGTTCTCACAAAAGAATTGATAAAGGGCTACAACCACACTTAATAAATTAAGGCAAATGTGTGTGGTTCTGGCTTAGTTGAATTGTCGCCCATGTTGGTAATGAGCCATGAGGTTTTTTTGAATACAGAAATGAACTCTTGAGATGTGCGTCGATAGTAAATTCTTGAAAGAAAGTAGATGCGTAAGGGTTTTTTTTTCATCTAGCTTTGGGTTCTTCTAAATTAAAACGAATGAATAAAAATGATTAGCTCATGTTGCAGCTCTAGATGCATATGAACGCATCCTACTGATTATGTGCTTTGTGTACAGCCAGGAACGGTGTAAAAATTATTACACATGAGTATTTCCAAAGGTCAGCCTTGAAATGGAAAGTATGGAGTCTATAAACCATGGCGAGGACAGTCTGAAAACTCATCACAGCGCCTTATAAATATTAATGCTAAACGGGTAAATTTTATGGGGATATGAAATGTAATTAGTTCTGCAATAACAGCCACAGGTATGTAACAAAATAGGCATTCAATAAAGAAAAACATTTTTATTGCACAAGTCTTGCATTTATAATAAAGTTCTGAAGAAAAGCGAGTCATTTTATGATACTGATGAGGAAAACATAACTTACTGTATGTATATACAATATATCAGGTAGGAAACATACAAACCTGATCAAGTTGGGATTGCTCTGATATTGGTATGTATGAATTTTCATGCCACATTTTCAAATTTTTTTGCATATTGTAATCTGAGCATCATCATCATTCTCTAAAACTACAATGTAAAAAAAGTGCTAGCAGTACTTTATCTTTTAATATTCGCAAACATTTGCAAAACCATTAAAAATCATGTGTGTGCCCAAGGGTAGATCCATTCTGCCGCCTCTTTTTTCTTCTCCTTCCACTGACTGAAATTTACTGACTCACTTCAGTAAATGTAATTTATCATGTAGAGAAAGATAATACAAGGCACTTACTAATGTATTATTGTCCATATTGCCTCCTTTGCCGGCTTCATTCATTTTACCATCACATTATACACTGCTTTTTTCCATGGTTACGACCATCCTGCAATGCAACAGTAGTGGTCATGCTTGCACACTATAGGAAAAGGGGCCGGCCTCTCTAGTGGCCGGGAGCATGCATAGACATGCATGCACCTTAGCTCTCATCCCTGCCACCTTTATCTGTGCTATAGTGGTGGCTGCAACCCCAGGAAACAAGCAATGTATAATGCGATGGAAAAAATGATCAAGCCAATAGAGGAGAATATGGACAATCACAATACATTAGTAAGTGCCTTGTATTAAAGGCATCTGTCCACAGATTTGTACCTATGACACTGGTTGACCTGCCACATGTGCTCTTGGTAGTTGCAGGCATCTGTGTTGGTCCCAGGTTCATATGTGCCTGCATTTCTGAGAAAAATGAAGTTTTAATATATGCAAATGAGCCTCAAGAGGAATTGGGGCATTGTTGTTAATCCTAGAGGCTCTGCTCTCTCTGCAACTGCCATGGCCTCTGCAGTTTGACAGGACCAAGCAGTGTAAACGTGATCACGCCTATCCCTGACTACTCCTAAAATCTTGCGCTGTACCATGCACTTCAATATCTGGCATAGGCTCAGCACAGGAGAGAGGCTCACAGTACAGAGGAGAACTGCCGGCGAGCCTCTTTCCTGTACTGCGCCTGTGCTGGATACTGAAGCGCACGCGCAGCGCAAGACTTTAGGAGATGTCAAGGACTAAGCCTGGTCCTGTCAGAGGGAGCAGCAGTTGCAGAGAGAGCTGAGTATCTAGGTGTAACAGCAACACCCCATTGCTCCTAGAGGATCATTTACATATATTAAAACTTCATTTTTCTCAGCAATGTGGGCACATATGAACATAGGACCAACACAGATGTCTTCAGCTGCCAAGTGCACATGTAACAGGTCAGTCAGTATCATAGGTACAAATCTGCTGACAGATGCCCTTTAATACCAGGTACTAATGTATTGTGACTGTCCATATTGCCTCCGTTGCTGCTGACAGATGTCCTTTAACTTAGGGCCCGTTCACACAACTGTGTGAATGGGTCCACATCTATTCCACAATTTTGTGGAATAGATGCGGCCCCGTTCACTTCAATGGCCGGCATGGGATCTTGACAAGCCGCGGCTCCGCAAGAAAAGATAGAACATGTCCTATACTTGTCCACTATAGCAGACAAGAATAGGCATTTTGAACGGGGTGCCAGGCCGTGTGTTCTGCAAATTGCGAAACACACACCGATTGGCATCTGTGGTATTGGATCCGCAATACCATCGCCGTCTGAACGGCCCCTTAGTGTACATGATAAATGCCATTTGCTGAAGTGATACAACCTTTTAATTTTTTTTTGTGGTTTAGAAAATTAATTTTTTTTAAATAAAGTTGTTAGTTAATTTGGAAGAGGCCCAATACATACTGCTTGCTCTGGAGGACCCGTGAACCACTGTGTCCATGCATTACATAAGCAACCTGTCAGTGTAATGCTTTACTTTCCCAGTGGTGGCACTATAGGGAAATTGAACACTTGCTACAGGACCCAGCTTTGGGACATTCAGAAAATAGTTGTTACTAGATGACCCTTCTAACAGAAACGGATTGTCCTTATGAAGAAAAAAAAAAAAAAGCTAAGGGTGCATTTACATGCCCCAAAAAGCAGATAATTATCAGGAAGGAACGATTCCTTCACGATAACTCCTGCTCGTCAGTATTGGTAAGAGCTGCCTTTATGCAGCAATCTTCACTGTACGGGGAGTAGTCATCGCTCATCCTCCAAGATTATTTGTTCCTGGGCAGAAGATCATTGTTCACACAGCACAACTACCGGCTACCTATAAATGAATTAGGTGTCTGTAACAATGATTTCCCCCAATGAACAAGCAGGGGACAAATGTGAACGTCCATTCCTGATAACTGGCCCGACCATTGCCCTGTGTAAATCCACCATGAGTCCTAACACTAAAAGCTAAAATATGCAAAAGTAATCTCCAGCTCATCTGTACCTCTTTTATGATTAATATTAAGGAGATGTAGTTTGCCAAAATGCGTTTACAGTCAGGGTGCCATGATTATTTGTATGTGCTTTCTGTTTTCAAGAATAATGGACGGTTCTAATTTTTACTTTGTGGCCTTTTAGATAAAAGCCCTAGCTCTCCAGTCATTCCTCGTCACTGGTATGACCTATCAGGTCTTTGCATGAGGCAGCCATAGCCCCATCAGATGCAAGTGAAGCCAGCTACGGCAATCATGTGGAAGAACTAGTGATCAATTAATTGCAATTAGTTATGATTTCAGCACTGAATAAGTTAAAAAGGTTCCCCAGAACTATGGCAAAATCCTAGTCGATCGTTTTACCACTACTTAACCCACTGTTGTGCCGCAATCTAGGCTGTTCTCACATGACTGGCTGACATTGGTTGCGGTTGCTACCACTGACGTATCAGATGGATCGGCTACTGGATCTTCCTGTCCAGCTATATAATGTACACTGCAGCTGAACAGGCAGACAGAAAAGTAGATCAGATGGAAACATCAGTGGCAAAGCCCACAGCCAGAGCCAGACGGTAATGTGAGCACAGCCTAGATGGCAGAATCTGTCTTGCATCAAAGGGGTAAGTAGTGGTCATATAATCTTCATTTCACAGGTTGTCTGCAAGCTAGGTGTGGTGGGAGTTATAACCCTCCTGTCAGTGAAGACACAAACACAATGGCATGGACAGTGGCACACAACAGAATGTTAAAGGCGTTTTCCGAGACTTTATAACTGATGATCAGTACCTGATCGCTGGAGGTCGGATACCCGAGACCCCTGCCGATCAGCTGTTTGAGAAGGCTGTGGTACTCGCAGCACCGCCGCGGCCTTTTCTCTGCCTTCCCTAGGCTGAGTGATGACACGTTTATCAGTCATGTGGTCTAGGCACAGCTCAGCCCCCATAAAAGTCAAGGGGACTGAGTGCGATACCAAGCACAGGCGCCTTCTCAAACAGCTGATCAGCGGAGGTCCCGGGTGTCAGACGCCCACCAATCAGATACTGATGACCTACACTGAGCACAGGTCATCAGTTCTAAAGTCTTGGAGAGCCCTTTTAAGGTGCCCCACTATGTCATACCCATGATGGAGCAGGACTGTGGCTCAGTAGTTAGCACTGGTGCCTTGCAGCGCTGAGGTCCTGGGTTTGAATCCGACCAAGGACAACATCTGCATGGAGTTTGTATGTTCTCCCTGTGTTTGTGTGGGTTTCCTCCGACACTCCAAAGACATACTGAGAGGGAACTTAGATTGTGAGCCCCATTTGGGACAACTTGATGCAAAGTCTGTTAGGCTGGGTTCACATCACGTCAGCATACCATGTTCTTGTATACATATACATTTTTTTTCACAGTGGAACTCTATGGAGAACGGTTGCCACTGTATGGCATCAGTCTGAGGCATCTGTTTAATGTATGTTTTTTGAATATAGCAGCGCTATATAACTGCGTAAAGTAAATAAATACTACTGTACTACGTCAAGGTGCAGAAAAGAATACATTCCCTAACAGTACAGTAGATGTACATACTGTAAAAAACCGCATATGAAATATCATAATATCATAAAGAGCTTTGCTAAATGGAAAACCAAACTCTGATACTGATCTGACAAACTGGGCTCTGCTACACGTGTGTATCTCGAGTGGGATAAGGAGGAAAAGGAAAACTGAAAAACATACTGAAAACAATCTCCAGCAACAGTAAGCAGCGGTAATCAGGCTCTCTCCCGTGCACAAGATTATGGTGGCCCTGGACTTGGCTTGTGTTGCTATGCAACAGACTGACGATATTAAGCGCCTGCTTAGAAAACTGCAGGACCTAAATGGCACCCTAATGAATGACTACAATAGGAGACTCCGAGCTCACGTTTAATAGTTGTAATTGTAGTATAGGATTGTGAGGCTACACAGTAGATGTTACGGAAGCAAAGGTATAATGTAAAAATGTATCAGCCATGTCAATTCAACATGTCTATGTCTACAGCAGCTGAAGAGATAGACTGGTAGTAACAATGTAACCTACCAACTAATAAAACTGCACTTTATGGGATGTATAATTATATAGGTATACTTCTAAATCCATAGTTTACAGTTCTGCATCGTGTAACCCTTGATAGGACATTTCTGCATCCAGCATCTATGGTATAATTTTAGTCAGGGAAAGTGAAGGACACCACAAAAGTGTTAAAGTACAAAGTAAAATAAAACCCACAGCATTGTCACACGCGATATCTCAGTCCAGCACTCACATACATAATTACATTTTTCCAATACTTCCAGGGGCTCTTCTGCAGGGAACATTTTTCCCAAACAGCAACTGCTGTATATAATGAAGCAGAACCAATTTCACGTTATCTTTTGCCTAACCTCTTTGCATATAGAGTCCACACTTTATAAAAAATAATTTATTCTTTCAGTCTTAATGGAGTTTAATGAGGTTCAGTACTCACCGATCCCTCTGTGTGTGAAATTCCTAGGAGAAAGGCTGTGCTTTATAAAGGGATTGCTGGACTGAGACCTTGCTTCTGCTACGATATCTTGGACAACTGCATCATCTGCACAGACACTTAAGCTGCTTTCTGGTCTCCAGTCAGCATTGCCTATATTGGAAATGAAGAAATAATACATCAATAAGTACAGGCTTCCTGTCCCCTGTGCTTTAAGTTACGAGCTCCCTTCATCTGTCACTAATATTAGTGGGGGACAGCTTTTTTCTAGAAGCCTACATTATAGGTATTTTTTTTAAATATGTATAGGTTTGGATATATGCAAGTAAGGGAATTTTGTTTTCATGGAGTCATTATCAGGAAAGCAAACAGAACAAAGTCCAGCACAAAAGATAATGACGATAATAATCTTTATTAGAAATGAGTGAATTGATTCGTAAGAATCGATTTGTCTTATCAAGCAGAGTTCTGTACCTGCAACAGGGTGTCCCCAAAGCTGAGGATGCTTCCCCTACACTTGATTGGGAGGGTTAGACATCTTGGCCACTGCTCCGAGTAGTGGAGCAAACACAGTGGTGCATGAACAGTTGGAAGCAGAGCCTCAGAACTTGCACTGCTATTTGGAGCAGCAACGCAGGTGCGAGACTGTCAGGGCCGACCAAAATATCCAGCCTGGTCAACATATTCCGCAGAACTTTACATTTACAAAGAAAATCAGACATTACAGAGTAACTAAAGAATTAACCCCTTGGATATTTTTCTTTCCTGAGCTTGTTTTTTGCGGATCAAGTTGTACCTTCTAATGCCACCATTTAATAATGGCATACAATGTAATGGGAAGCGGGAAACAAATTCCAAATGGGGTGGAATTGGAAAAAAAAAAGCAATTCCTCCACAGTTTTACAGGTTTTGTCCCTACGGTGTTCCCTTTGCGGCAAAAATGACCTGTGCCCTTCATTCTCTGGGTCAGTACCATTACAACGATACCACATGTGTATAGGTTTTATATGTCTAAATACTGTAAAAACACATGACCATATTCTGTCCCCCATAACTTTTTTATAGTTGTCTACTGAGCTGTGTGGGCGCTCATTGTTTGTGGGACGATTTGTAGTTTTTATTGATACTATTTTGGAGTGTGTGTGACTTTTCGATCAAATCATATAAAAAATTTTTGCGTGAAAAAGAAGCTATGAAAAAATGTCGAATTGGCCATTTTGATACTTTTTTCTGTTACTCCATTTGCCATATTGGAAAAATATTTTTATATTTTAATATTACGGCCGTTTTCAGACGTGGTGATGCCAATGATGTTTATATTTTTTTATTATTTATATTTTTTATTCTATGGAAAGGGGGTGATTTAAAAATTTTTATTTAATTTTTTTTTACATTTTTTGCTAGATTTTTTTATGTTTTTGTAGCCAGTCTAGGAGGCTACCGTGTTCACTAATTTTTTAAAATTCAATATTACCATACTGCATACAGCAACACAGTTATATGTGAATTGCTGTCTTATGTTGGCCTGCCACTTGCTGGCCAACATAAGAATTGCAGCTCTAATACGTTGGGTCTCTTCAGAGAGACCCAGCCTATTAGAGTGAATTACCGGCATCCCCATTCACCGCACAGGAATGGCAGTATTAATTCGGAAGCGCGCACTCTTTTGATGCCGTGATCACACTTGATCACTGCATTTAAAGGCTGTAATGACCGCAATCAGCATTATTACCGGTCGCAGTCATTAGCCATGGACCTCTGCTGTTTGAAACAGCAGGGACTCACTGGCCATGACACCCGCTGCACGCACGTGCGGGCATCATGCTTACACATCGCTCCAGCGCCGTACATGTATAGTGCTAGTATCAAAAAGATTAATAATTCAAACAGGAGTGAGGGCCCTGCTCACAAGAGCTTACAATCTATGAGGAAGTAGGGGCGACACAAGAGGTAAAAACTGCTTGTTTTCACAATGATTCAGCCATCTTAACAAAATAGATAGGTAGATATAAAGCTGCATTAAGCCATCCAGCAGCCAATATATACAGAGCTTCTGCGTTCAAGGGGTATGGGGTATGGAGGTGCATGATTAGGGAATGTGACAGGACACCCTAAAGACATGCATTTTAGGTCACATATGGGGACATAGTGTTTGTCTGCATCTATTCTGTACATATAGTAGTAAAAGGGACACAGAGAACTATACCGTGTGCTCGTTTCTTTTCCCGTGATACAATGGTCAGCACAAAGGAATACAACATTGAGATATGCTATAAGACATGAGGGGTAGTATATGACCCTGGGTCTCTCTTTAGTGTTTTTGATAATGCAGTTTGGCTGGTTTGCCTGGAGTGTTCCTTTAATTGCCTTTCATATGTTACTTAAAAAAAGCCAAGTAAATGGTAAAAATATGCAGTTCTGAGATGAAGAAAAAAGGACAAGTACTGAAAGCCACAGAGGCGCACAAGCAATATTAAAGAAACAGCTAGAATTAACTTTAATGTCGCTCATCAGTGACACATACGGCATATGTCCAGATATTTCCATACTCTTGCAGTATTTCAGGACTGCACTACATTTATCACATGAATACCATGTCACATACCATTAGCAAAACCTTGGATGCCTGACACTACCATTCATTTTATTGTCTGTTTAACCTCGTGCAGATACACTGTATGCAATGTGAGGATTTCGATGGCTTCCAGCTTCCTTCCTCACGAGGTTTACATAGCAAATACATCTGGGAATACTTACAACGGTGGGAACACTGAATAAGATTAGGAACATATAATAATTATTGCCTCTAACAACTCATATCAGCGCCTCCTTCTATTGTCAATGAACATTTCTAATTTAGCAATGACTGGATTGTACGGCGTTATTGAATCTGTTCACGAGCACCCTCAAGCTGACTTGTTCTATTCTATTAATGTTAAAATGTCAACCATGAAATTCAAATAATTGCCACTTAGTACTGGCTATGGTGGGAACCAGCCCTCTGATATCATTCTAATCCTGACATTTGCTCTGTACACAGGCAAAAAAAAAAAAAAAAAATCTGAACTACAGAAAGCATTAGGGTCAACAAAATGGGACAATGATCTGTGAACGCTATTATGTTCTCCGCTCTTTGTGTAAGAACACTACATAAAGCTACTGATCATATTCACTCTAACGGCCATTTTCAATTAGGTTTCATCTGGTAAAAAGGCATCCTATTGTCAGTCTTTATAAAAGAATGGAAAACTACCCCACATGTCCTGTAAAGGCAATTTCTATGTATAGCTGTATAAGAGAATATAGCAATTTGGTCATAAATGAATACCCTAGTTCAAACCTTGGTGTGGTAGACATATGACTTAGATGAAGAAATATACATAATACCTAGGTTTCACTATTGACAGGGGCTCACTGGGCAAAGACCTTACAGGAAAATTTCCGGGTGGGCTGATGCTCTGGTGGCCGCCCAAGCCCTCCTCTTTGCTACTGGACATGTACATAATGAGCTCTCAGCTGTAATGAACACGGTGAGAACCTACTCATGTACGCGGCCAGCGCCTGCAGAATTCAACAGCTGTGGCCGCATCTCAGCTCCTAAGCCCCCTGCTCCATATCATTATCAGAGACAGCAAAGGAGCCAGAGGAGAACAGCAAATGGCATCTGTTAAAGGGGTTTTCCGATTTATTTTTTTTTAGTGGTTACCTATGCTCTGGATAGGTCATCAGTATCTGACCAGTGGGGGTCCGACAATGGGACTATTGCCGATCAGCTTTTTGAGAAGGTACCGGTGGTTCTGTGAGCGTCGCGGCCTTCTCTCTGCTTTTCCTAGGCCAGTCACGATATGTTCAGCGTTCACGTGGCCTAGGAGCAGCTCAGCCCTATTCAAGTGAATGGGACTGAGCTGTAATACCAAGCACAGCCGCTATACAATGTACGGGAGCGCTGCTGCCTTCTCAAAACAGCTGATCGGTGGGGGGCCTGGGTGTCAGACCTACAGCTACAGTATCCAGAGGATAGGTCATCAGTAAGGGCCCATTCACATGACCGTGTGAATGGGTCCGCATTTATTCCACAATATTGCAGAATAGATGTGGCCCCATTCACTTCAATGAGAACGGGCAGCCGCAGCTCCGCACGAAAAAAATAGAACATGTCCTATTCTTGTCCGCAATAGCAAACAAGAATAGGCATTTTGAACTGGGCGCCCGGCCGTGTGTTCCTCAAATTGCGGAACACGCGCCGGGCGGAACCCGTAGTATTGCGGTCCCGCAATACCACGGCCGTCTGAACGGCCCCTTAGTGTACATGATAAATGTAATTTGCTGAAGTGATACAACCTTTACATTTTTTTTTTGTGGTTTAGAAAATTCATTTTTTTTTTAACCACTTCAGCTCTGAGCCATTTCCCCCCTTCCTGACCAGGCCTAATTTTTCAAATCTGACATGTGTCACTTCATGTGGTAATAACTTTGGAACGCTTTTACTTAGCCAAGCGATTCTGAGATTGTTTTCTCGTGACACATTGTACTTCAAGTTAATGGTAAACTTGAGTCGATAAGTTTTAATTTTATTTATAAAAAAATCCAAAAGTTACCGAAAATTTGAAAAAATTCACTGTTTTCTAAATTTCAATCTCTCTGCTTTTAAGACAGATAGTGATGCCCCATAAAATACTTTTTAATTTACATTCCCCATATGTCAAATTTATGTTGGCATCATTTTGGTAGTGTCATTTTATTTTTTTAGGACAGTAGAAGGTTTAGAATTTTAGACGCAATTTTTGCTAATTTGCAAAATCAACTTTTTTAAGGACCAGTTCAGTTCTGAAGTCACTTTGTGAGGCTTACATAATAGAAACAACCCATAAATGACCCCATTTTAGAAACTACACCCCTCAAACTATTCAAAACTGATTTTAGAAATGTTGTTAACCCTTTAAGTATTCCACAGGAATTAAAGCAAAATAGATGTGAAATTTCAAAATTTCACTTTTTTTGCAGATTTTCCATTTTAATAATTTTTTCCTGTAACACATTAAGGGTTAACAACAAAACAAAACTCAATATTTATTACCCCGATTCTGCAGTTTGCAGAAACACCCCACATGTGGTCGTAAACTGTTATTTGGGGATACGCCAGGGCTCAGAAGGGGAGGAGCAGCATCTGCATTTTCTAACATGGAATTTTTTGTCATGGTTTGTAAGAGTGATAACTTTTTAATTTTTTTGTGGACTGAGCTGCGTGAGGTCTTATTTTTTGCGGGACAAGCTGTGCTTTTTATTGGCACCATTTTGGGGTACATATGGCTTTCTGATCACTTTTTAATCTAATTTTTGGGAGGTTAACTAAAAAAAAAAAGCAGTTTAGGGGCATTTTTCTACATTTTTTTTACACAGTTCACTTGATGGGGTAGATCATGTGATATTTTTGTAGAGCCAGTTGTTACGGACGCAACGATACCAAATATGTCTATTTTTTATTTATTTTTTTACGTTTTACACAATAAGAGCATTTTTAGAAGAAAAATCATGTTTTTGTGTTGCAGTTTTTTAAGAGCCATTTTTTTTTCATTTTTCAGGCTATAATCTTGTGTGGGGGCTCATTTTTTGCGGGAGGAGGTGACGTTTTTATTGCTACCATTTTGGGATGCATACGACTTTTTGATTGTTTAATATTATGTTTTTTGGTAGGTGATGCAACAAAAAGAGCTGTTTTGGCTTAATTTTTATTAGATTTTTTTTACGCAGTTCACTTTATGGGGTAGATCATGTGATATTTTTATAGAGACGGTCGTTTCGGGCGCGGTGATACCAAATATGTGTATCTTATTTATTTATTTTTATTTGTAACTTTTTTAATGAAATATTTGGGGGGAAATTATTTTTTTTTATATATATATGTGATTTTTTTTTATTTTTATGATACTATTTTTTTTTTATTTTTTTTTTTTACACTTTGTGTCCCCCATAAGGTCATACAAGACCTCAGGGGGACATTTAACTTCACTTATTTTTTTATTTTTTACACTTGATTTCTCCTGTAACTGGGGCTGACATAGTGGCCCGAGTTACAGGGGAAATACATCCCCAGAGAGGCTGTACAGCATAATACTATGCTGTACAGCCTCAGTGCAGGGCTGATCGGGTCTATGAGAGACCCGGCAGCTCCTGCACTCTCCGGCCCCAGCGATCATGTGACCGCCGGGCCGGAACAGGAAGCGCAATAGCGCTTCCTGATCTGTATACACAGCGCTCGTTGAGCGCTGTGTATACAGCGATCTAGAAGGCAGGGACCCCTGGGAACGGTCCCTGCCTTCTCTTTGGGGTACCCTGCTGTCACTGACAGCAGGTACCCCACTGTGCAGCTGCACGATTAGCGTGCAGCTGCTATCTCTGAATGGCCGTTTATAAACGGCCATTCAGAGATAGATAACCACTTCCCGGACGTTTATAGTCAACGTGCGGACGGGAAGTGGTTGAAATAAAGTTGTCAATTTGGAAGAGGCCCAATACATACTGCTTGCTCTGGAGGACCCGTGAACCACTGTGTCCATGCATTACATAAGCAACCTGTCAGTGTAATGCTTTACTTTCCCAGTGGTGGCACTATAGGGAAATTGAACACACTTTGAACGGGGCGCCCGGCCGGGCGGCACCAGTAGTATTGCAGTTTGCGGACCCACAATACTACGGCCATCTGAATGCGGCCTAAAAAAAATATCTCTGAAAACTCTTTTAATGACCACCACAGAGGGCCAGCTTTTGGGGCACTATATTGTGCTACACTATGGTATATAATTCTGATGGGACAGTATTTTGCGTTACGGTATTGTTGACCTTGGCTACTTGTGTTGTCCTATCTTCTGTTAATTTGGACTCCCTACATGGGGCCACTTAACTTTTTTTAGGGCCACTTTAGGTTCCCAGTCTGCCCCTGACTACAGAGCTAACCAATGTGACTTAAAGTGTAACTGTCATTCTTTTTTTATTTGTGTAATTTGTAGGGGCAGTGATGCTGACCATTTTTGTAATATACTTTAATTACTGAAATCATACATTTCTACTAGAAATATAGCTGTAAAGTGGCCCATTTTGAGCCTTAGCAACGCTCCTCTGTCTTCTGTTTACATAATACAGTCAGTGTCAGCAAGTCTCCACTGTTATGTAAACAGGAGACAGAGGAGCGTTGCTAAGGCTCAAAATGGGCCACTTTAGAGCTATTTTTCTAATAGTAATATATGATTTCAGTAATTAGAGTACATTGCAAAAAACGTCAGTATCACTGCCCCTACATATTACAAACTTTAAAAAAAATAATGACAGTCACACTTTAAAATATCAACTTTCCTTACCAGAACAACATCTATACAGATTTTGAGAGTTTAGATTACAGAGACTGTTCTGACCCTAAGGACAGGGATATCTTCAGCCTGTGACCTATCATTGGTGCAGGGCCTGGCCAAATCAGTGCTTTTTTTGGAATTGCATTTGCTGTAAATAAAGTCGGGTTCATATTGAAGCATAGGCATTCCGCTAACTCCTGCTTTTAATTAAAAAGGCAGGAAATAAAAGGGTAGTGGAATGAATTCCTGGACACAAGGTGTAAATATATGATTTAGGAACTGGAAGCTGGATCCACATTAACAGTCATAAACTAAATGTTAAAGTCACATTACAATTAAAATTGTATGAGGCAGTGCTTTCCGTTTTATGCTCCGATAATAAGTGAACTAAAAGTCTGGCATTCGCAGAACACAAGAACAAGCTGGGTAATTGGTACAGCGGTGCCCATAAAGCACTCATTAGAATATTTTTTACTGTATCAGAAAGGAGACTTCCTGGGATTTTCTATTTATTTTTTTTACAGGAATGAAAGCTTTTCCGTTTGTTACTTTGAAGGAGTCATATCCCATGCTGCTTGTTTGAGACCTAATTACCACATATTTTAGCCAAAGGAAGGGATAGAAGAAAATCATTCATTTTTATGATTACTGTTGTTGTTTTATTATTGCTTTACTTTGTTTTTGGCACATTCTCTTTTCCTGTTGTGCTTTTTGTGGGTGTTTTTTTCACTGCTGATGTTTCTATTTCACGTCCGCAAACAGGATTGATTTATCATATCTTTGTATCATCCTTGTAAAAGTGCAGGAATGAAAAATGAGTTAGTGCAAGTGTCAAGCAGATGAGAAGCATAAAACTCAAGAAGCCACAACAATACCATGTATTTTACTTCCACTTAAAATGAGAAGAAAAAGTACAGGCTAAGCTGTTTTGCTAAGCAAACCTCTCATGAAGCAGAAAGATGGGCAAGGAAAATAACGTTGGTTTTAGAAATTGTAATCTTTAAACTACTAGATGCATTTTGAGATAATTTGCTGAGCTTTTGCTTTTTTTTATTGTTCCGTTTGTGCGTTCAGAATTGTGAGGAAACAAATGCCAGCTATAACCGAATAATAATAAATCTTTTATGTCTTCCTATCTTACATACCTGCTCACATTGGCTCCTCCTGTATAAAACCTACCTACCTAGGGTGCCCTGGCTGTGTGAGAAAGAACGCTGGGAGCAGTAGTACACACACATATTCTGATGCTGACATTAAAGAGGTTATGCCATGATTGATGTAAAAATTGAAAATCAGACATTATATATTGTACAATACAATACCTTACTAACAATGACAGGACCAGCCCTGTACCTCACATGGATCCAGAGATCTCCTCATTCATTGCTCCAATTGCTCTGCTAGATTTACTTGAAACTAGTAGTTCAGGGGGTGAGTCCTTTATGATTCTGCATCTCTCTATCACAGCTCAGGGGGTGTGTCCTAACTGCTGCAGCTCTCTCCAATTCACAGCTCAGGGACAAGTCCTTTCTCAGGGAGTGTGTCCTTTCTGCTGCATCACTCTAGGTAACTGCCACTGCTTCTAACAGAAGATATGGCTGGTGGCAGTTGAAGGATGAAACTAAGCATGTGCGACCATCTAAGTGAAGTGGACAAGGAAATATGGAAAAAACAAACAGCAGATGGCGCTGTGCTAATACATTTTACTGAATTACCCATTGGCTATAATACATTTTTTTATTACAAACAACCTACAAAGAATCGAGCCCAAGACAGTACCCATAAAATATAATAAAGCTTTATTGTGTATACAAATAATATAAAAAAGGTTTTCATTAAAGATCACATGATGCAAGGACAGGTGGCAGAAAAAGCATTCTCCAGAGACCACATATATTACAAATGGGGGTGAATATGGAAAGGTGTATACATTATAATGTATGGTCTGGACTACATACGCTGGCATAGTACCCTGTAAACAACGTAGCTATGAATAGTGCCAGAAATAAATAGCAATAACTGTGTCCAGACCAGAGTATAAAAGATTTATACCAATATTCAAACTCACCCATTTGCAATTGTGGTCAATGGTGGGTGTGCCATTGCAAATGGGCGAGTTTGAATATTGGTATTAGTCTTTTATACTCTGGTCTGGACACCGTTATTACTATTTACATTCCTGGCACTATTTTTATGTTATTTGTATACACAATAAAGCTTTATTATATTTTATGGGTACTGTTTTGGGCTCGTTTCTTCTTTGTAGGTTGTTTGTAGTTTTTGAGCTGGTACCATGGTTACCATAATAGATGCGGGAAGTGCTCAAGTACAGTGTACTGTACACCTGTGATTTAGGTGTTATTAGTGCTGGGCCTGTTTGGTCTATTTTTACATGTTTGTAAATTACATGTAATTACAAAAGTATTAGAATATTTTCCATTCTGCGTTCCGAACCCTGCTGACCAGTGATGTTCTGTGGGGACAGTCATTGGCTGCAGGAGCACATGTGATCCCCCGGTCCATTCTGGAATTTTACAAGTAGGGATTGGAGCACAGTGAACGCAGGGTGGACTGAAGGAGAAGGTAAGTATATATTATAATGAAGCATTCATGTTAATAACATATTTATATTAATCTTTATGGTGTCTGGATCTTTGTCTTCGCTGTGAAAATTGTATATTGTCCTTGGACTCTTACCTGTATAGGTGACCTTCTCAACTGCTGCAGTGACATCAGGGGTCTGTGGTGGACAATGCTCAGCTTTAACCCCAACATGGTCAATATCCAACATGAAGAATCCTGTAAAGCCTTGATATTCTGATATCCGGTTTGGCTGTTTGACGACAGCGCTCTGCGGCTCCTAAAGTACAACAAAGTGACACTCAACATTTTTCTTTTATTAATATTTTAAGAAATATTTGTTTTAGCTCAGTAAGTATCAATGAAACCTGAGGATGAAACATGGTTCCTGGCCGGTTACTGTCACAGATATTTATGGCACAGAAATTATTTATCCAACCATCGCGTTCTGCTGCCGGCTAATGATGTTTTTTAAGGCAACAAGATAAAGAGATATATATTTTTGATACAGTATTCAGGATAAGACATTCCCGCAATCCCCTGCAGCATTTAACCAGCTGAGTGTGTAACATTTCTCATCTCTATCCAAACCGGTGTGTCTCTTGGTACAAGAATAATATATAATGGAGGTCACATAGAGCATCGCTTGCCACCCTTGACGAAACGCTTACATGATAGTGGCACTTAATGTCTACATGGAATCCCCCTACAAGCGGGACATAATAAAAATGGAGCACTCAGACGCAGAAATTAAGGTCACCGTATTATTCTCAGCACGCGCCTTGGATTCTCATTTCTACACTGTCAAAAGTACGTAAGAGGATGTAATATTCCAGCAATACTTGGCATGATATCATATGAATATGAATGTGTCTATGGTGCTGCAGCTGATTTCCTTGTCACAGACCTCCATGTGTCCCCGTGTCGCTGATGATAACTGCACTTGTTAAAAAATGAAAAGCTTTAGCTGTATAGGATCTGAAGTGATTTCAAAATGGAACTTCTGTCACATGAAGACTGGAGAAACTAGGTAAAGAAAATCATGCCATCAAATGGAGTGTCAATAATGCTATTGGGTTCTTTGTATTCAGAGGGATATTCTCACCATGTCTGATCAATCAGAAGAAAAGAAGTCTTCACACTGCCGTTAGTAGTAGAGAACAGCCTGCCAAAATCCGGCATTGGCAGATGTTACATTAAAGGGGTTGTCTCACCTCAGTAAATGGCATTTATTGTGGAGAGAAAGTTAATACAAGGCACTTACTAATGTATTGTAATTCTCCATATTGCTGCCTTTGCTGGCTAGACTAATTTTTCCATCACATTATACACTGCTCATTTCCATGGTTACGACGAAACTGTAATCCCGCAGCGGTGGCCGTGCTTACACATTATAGGAAATAGTGCTGGACGATCTGCACCCCCGCAGTCCGGGCCTCCACTTTTTCACATAGTGTGCAAGCACGACCACCACTGCTGGATTACAGTGTAGTCATAACCATGGAAACGAGCAGTGTATAATGTGATGGAAGAATGAATCCAGCCAGCAAAGGAGGCAATATGGGCAATCATAATACATAAGTAACTTTCTCTACATTATAAATGCACTTTGCTTAAGTGAGACAAGCCCCTTATTGCCTGATGACCCCTCTGACCATAATGGGGTCTGGTGGAGATCTAGGCGCTACCCGGCAAATATATATGATCATATGAGTGCAGAACAATAGTCCCCCGGGCGGCCCAACATGCACAGCATCATTGTTATCTAAGTCTGGAGCCTACATAGTAGGTATATGTAGGAAGACTCTCCTGGAGTATACCCCACTGGATAGGCATGCAGTGGAATATGACACTAGTAGGATGATATAATAAAACATCTGCACAGCACGATATATGACTTTTTCTGTATACCTCTGTATAGAATGTGGTCTACCTGTATACTGACATATGCTGTTCTGATGAAGGTTAATATGATGCTCTTTTGGCCTCTGTCAGGCTAATGGCACTGCATGGCACTGTTATGTTACCACCAGCTGTACTAAGACATCCCAAACAATTTTGGGGAGATTGATCAAGACTGGCCTCCCCATTAGCCTTGATCCCCCGATCGTCATTGTGAGATGGTCTAATTTATTAACAGAGAGATGCCTCTTACTAAATTAGGTGAATCTCTGTCTGTCAAGGACTGGAAATTCAACTCAACTCAAGCTATAACTTATGCTAGTCTCTGCCCCACTCACTAAGCCCCGCTCCCTTCTGCCACTGTAGAAAAGTAGTGAGAAGCTTGAAAAGTTGCAAATGATGGTGTAAATATGAGCGTTAATAAATCTTTCACTTAGTGCCCTTAAAGCACAATGAGATCGCTGCGTGTCCGTAAACAGAAACCACTGCTCCTGCATTCAAGCAGTTGCCACGGAAACCTGCAACTTTACTGATGACGTCACTGGATTCTTAATGGCAAAGCAAACTATACGCCATTCAGAGAGTGGATAATCTGATCCGTATCTTCTCTGCAGCTTTCCGCAATTTTTGACAATAAGAAAAGCAATAAAAAAATAAATAACAGAAACCTTGATGGAAACCTAAAAATGGCAGACTAAGCAAACCCTTTATTTGCATTTGTTTTATGCAATATGAGAGATAGCCTAGAACGATTAGGATGAATTAAAATGTGGCAGCTTTGTTGAAGACATGTCCCCAAACTGCCCCATTCATCTGAACAGAGCTTACGAAAAATCCATGTGCTTGCCACCAAAACAACCCCAAACAAGAGATACTGAACTCTTTCAGCAGTACACATTTCTGCAACAAATCTGCCATGTGTGAACATACCCTTAGGCAGGGTTCCGCGAAAACTCTTCCGTTACTGATAATACAACCATCTGCATGCGTTATGAACAGATCCGTTTGTATTATCCTTATTATAGCCAAGACAGATCCGTCATGAACACCACTGAAAGTCAATGGTAGATGGATCCAATGTCTATTGTGTCAGAGAAAACGGAACTGTCCCCATTGACTTGCAATGTCGATCATGACGGATCCATCTTGCTTCCCATGACAGAAAGAAAACAGCAACATACTGCGGTTTGCTCTCCGGTATGAAAATGCAACCAAACAGAATGCATTTTGGAGCATCCCGTTCTGTTCAGTTACGTTTTGTCCCCATTGACAATGAATAGGGACAAACAAGCGTTTTTTCCCGGTATTGAGACCTTATGACGGATCTCAATACCGGAAAATAGAAACGCTAGTGTGAAAGTAGCCTGAGGGAGCTCCCAGTAGTAACACTATTAAATGGCTGTACGCATTTTCCATTTACAAAGGTGCGGTGATGTATTGTACTTAGTCTTAGCGCTTCTGCTCAAACTGTTCCTTTAACAAGCGCTGCACAAAAACAACCGGCCGATCCCTAATTCTCCCACAATGCATTTTACTATATCCACAGCGTTTATAACAAATATGAGATGAAACAGAGTGAAAAGATGTTATGTCATTTTACCTGGGGCACGTCTACCATGAAAGCCGGATCCGAGCTCTGGCTGTCCTTAAAGCTTTTGTACTTCATTGATTTGCTGTCTTGGGAATGTGATGCTGTAAGAGGATGATCTGTATTGAATGCATTAAAAGAGTATACATAGCTGTCAACTGCTTAATTGTCCTGCCACAGTCGTGCTGTCTCCAGAACACCGCGCAGTTTATCACCAGATCCTGCATGCTCTGGATGAAAACGACTGCTCCGAGCCAGGGATTTTGGGCTTGATTAAAACAATTAACATATAGAACTGTTCACACCTTAGAAATGAATGTAACAAGTGCTTCTATTTTTTGGTTCAGAACATTAGCAGTGTTTTACAGCATGCACTGTCAACTACGGAGGAGAGGGAGCAGTCTGCTTCAGTGCGCGGCTAATTGCCCTAATTAGAGTATTAAAAAAGAATGCCTGTGTAATTGTAGAAACGCTCGCCTTCTCAAACATAAGGTTTATTTCCCCTGCTTTACTCCATGTAAAACTCTCGCTGACAAAAAAACCACAGGAAAGGAACACATTCAATTGTGACAGTGGCTTGGTTTGTATGCTGTTCATTGCACACCTACACTCTGTCTGTGTATATATACTGTATATAATATGATATTGTAATGGTTATGGGGGAATATGACATACAGATGTGTGCCCTTCTTACTTTTATTCTTGGCTACATATGTGAGTCATGATATGACTAGCTTTTCAAAAACATGATTTTGTGATATGGTGTCATGAGATGTCTATCCTTTATCTATCTATGTACAGCCACCCAGTGGTTGTGTTGTGAAATGCAGCCTGTCAAGAGAAATATTGTATTGAACTGGTGTCCAAATTAGGATAGACACATCTGTATGTAGGAGTTATGGTAGGATATGTGTGTTTGTTTTTTCCCCAAACAATGTTTTTTGTGTCATTTTTATTTTTGTTTTTTTTTATTTCACAATACGACTTATTCAATATCCTTTTTTATTACAATATACTGTGCCTATGCACATAAATGTTAACTCTTAGGATAAGAGTTTTCTCCGCTCCCAGAAGTTTTAATGGAGTGCAACTGTATATCACAGCTATTCTACTGCTGGTGATCATGTGGGCAATGTGGCAGTGCCTGCATGATCACCTTGATGAAACAGTAGCTCAAGGTGCGCTAACAGAGGCTTCTCACATTATTATACCACAGTTCATGAATGGGTTAAAGTTGTCTTCAGCTATGATTGGTGACTACAACTAAAACAGCGCCTATAAATGTGGTAAAATAACAAAAGAAGCAATACTCAGCAACTTTCTCCCCTGCTACTTCCAGCGCTGCGCTCCAGTACTTCCTGCCTCTAACGTCATCTTACTGGCTGTTGTAGTGACTTTAGGTGCACACAGGTCACTATGCAGCCAATCAATGGTTTCAGCAGTATATGGGACATCACTGCTGAGGCCAGTGATTGGCTGCAGTGGTGACCTCTTTTCAAGGAACATCACCACCGCAGCAAGTAAGACGGTGGCGGGGAGGACTGGAGCACACAGAGAAAGAAACAGGGGAGAAAAAGGGGTTGAGTAATGATTCTTCTGCTGTTTTGGCAGATTTATATGGGCTGCCTGACTTTCTAATTAACTCCGACAACCCCTTTAAGGTTGACTGACGCAATGGGGCTGGACCACAAGTGGCTTTCAAGTAAATTGCAGTTAAATGGTTTAGCTGAAAAACCAGACAACCTTAAAAAGGCATCTGTCAGCAGCTTTGTATCTATGAAACTAGCTGACCTGTTACATCTGCACTTGGCAGCTGAAGGCATCTGTGTTGGTCCCATGTTCATATGTGCCCGCATTGCTGAGAAAAATGATATTTTAATATATGCAAATGAGCCTCTAGGAGCAATGGGGGCATTGCCGTTACACGTAAAGGCTCTGCCCTCTCTGCAACTGTCGCACCCTGTGCACTTTGATTGACAGGGCCGGATGTGATGACCTTTTCACTGCTTAGTCCTGTCAATTATAGTGCAGAGGGCGCAACAGTTGCAGAGAGAGCAGAGCCTCTAGCTGTAATGGTAACGCCCCCATTGCGCCTAGAGGCTCATTTGCATATAATAAAACATAATTTTTCTCAGCAATAGTTTATGTGTTAGAAACTGGTAATGCTTACCAGATAGGTCGGCCCCTACAGATGCAAGCACTTTTTTTTTTCTCTAAAATACCCGTCCGTTCCGCCGCTGTGTCTCCCACTGTTTTTGGCGCTTGATATGTTAATTTAGACCATCGGTACAGGAAGGAGGAGATGACCAGGATTTTCAATGGCCGTCTGCTTCTCTTTGGTTGTAGCGCGGTCCAGGCGCAGTGGAGAGCATCACAGCCAGAGATTAAAAACAGCTCACCTTCCCCCAGGCTGTGACACACTCCTCTGCGATTGGACCTCACTACAGCCAAGGAGAAGGAGGCGCCCATTCAGAATCCTGGTCATCTCCTCCTCCCTGTAAAACAGCAGGGGACTCAGCGGCGGAACAGAGGGGTACTTTAGAAAAAAAATGCTTGCATCTGTAGGGGGTCGCGCTATCTGGTAAGCATACCAGTTTCTAACACATAATCCCATGAAAGGTACTCTTAAAACAATCAAATTTTTTTTTTAGCTACAATCAATTTGCAAACTGTGGGTTTTTGCACAAATGGTGTTTTTGTGCCATTTTCACCACTTTCAGAAAAAAGGGGCATGGTGTGGGTATATTGCGGGCAGGGTCATCAGTCCTGGCAGATGTATCATCAGTTATGTCACTTCTCGCGTAAATGATGACTGAAATCTACGCCAGCTATTAGTTGGTTTAGATTTTATTCTAGGCTTGCGGACTGCTGGAGGATGTGCTTTATCTATGACAAGGCCTGTGCCTCATCATAAATAAAGTGGGTCCTCTGGCGACACAGGGGATATATAGACCTGTGTAGAAAACACCAGCCTTGATACAACTTTCCCGTGCCCTTTAGTAGCAAGACTTTCCAATATTAACAATCAACCTACATCTGCTGTATAGAGGAACCCATTGTATTTCATGCAACTATGGAGACCTGCCAGGAACATGTAAGTATGGATGTGTATATGTCTGTGTATGTCTGTATGTATGTGTGCAGGTGACGGATCCGTCATGAACTCCATTGAAAGTCAATGGAGGACGGATCCGTTCACCATTGTATCACACCAACCGGATCCGTCCCCATTGACTTTCATTGGGGGTCATGACGGATCCGTCTTGGTGCAGATGCCTGGACCGGAGAGCAAACTGCAGCATGCTGCGCTTTGCTCTCCGGTCTGAAGACGGAACGGAATGCTTTTAGGATCATTCAGTTCTCTTCAGTTCAGTTTTGTCCCCATTGACAATGAATGGGGACAAAACTGAAGCGTTTTATTCCAGTATTGAGCCCCTATGACGGAGCTCAATACCGGAATTAAAAAACGCAAGTGTGAAAGTAGCCTAAGTCATATATTAGTTAAAAAGTTTTCTAAAGACCTATTTTATCATTATAAGAGGTCTGTGTGTAGCCTTAGCCTAAGACAGCAACATTCAGAGGTTTAGGGGTATTTTTTTTTCTCCGACTACCACAAAAGGTTTTCCCCATCCAAAAGCAGAAAGCATATTCATGTTCAACATCTGACAAAGCAGCAAGTGCGTTTTTAAGCACTGAGTGTTAAAACAATTCCCATTAGCATGTATGACTCATTATACTGTACATGTATTACAAATCTGTAATGAAATGATCAGCCCATTTTATCTCAAAGAAATAGAAACGAGCCGGCTATATCATTTAACTGCTCCCAAGAAAACCTTACAGGAGCAGTAGGGTGGCCAATTATTCACTGAGGCAACTGTGCCTCTCATACCGTTAGTAGAACAAGAAATAGTCATTAGATTCTGTGAGATTTCTGGTGGGTTACATGAAAGTTTTTGGTTTATTTCTCCTATTTCTGAAATAATATTCACAGTACATCTACATACAGTTAATTCACTCTCTGTAGAACATACCTTTAAGACTGGTTACATCTTCTTTAACACAATAAGAGGACCTCAGAGGTACACTGTGCTGTTTTTCACATGCTCCTTCTGGTGACTTGGGGGAAATTCTGGCCGAAACAGGCAATTTTATTTCAGATTCTGAAAGACTTAAGAGTTACAAATGTATGCATTAGAGTTAAGGTTTACATCAAGTAGTCAAACCAATGGTGTATACCTTTCCAGCCTAGTCTCTTGGTCACCAGGTAGTATGTAATTCTATATATGTTACTGACATCTCATCATCCAATAACACTGATTCCCAACTCAATGTGTTTCGATGGAGGAGACATGACAATGTGTTTAGTCTCATCACCCTCCATAGGGGACAAGGAAGAGGTCCATAAATTGGACAGTATTAGTAAGTGATACATCATCCACAGTAAGATTCCCAGGTATGAAGGTAAAACATTTGCAACTGAATGCCAATTAAGTCTTTATAAATTAATAAGCAGTACTCAAAAGTTGTGGCAAGTTACAGCACAAGGAGTCTTGAAGGGGTTCCCCGTCTGCCTCGCTAAACAGAAGGTTCATTCTTACCTGCTCCCCACTGCTCAGCAACTCCGTGCTGCTTCCATTGTGTCCATGTTCTGCTCCCCACAGTGTTGACACCCGGTGAAATATGGGCATGGTCACATGGCCAATGGCTGGTGCAGCGGTGATGTGGCCAGAAGCATGTCATCGCAGGGAATGTGACCATGTCACTGCTGTGCTGGATGTCAAGACTGCAAGGATCAGAACATGGACACAGCAAAAGCAAAGGAGTTTCTGGGTTTTAAATACTGACCTATCCTAGGAACCGGTCATCAGTATCTGATTATCTGGTTGTGGTCCGACTCTTGGCACCTCTGCAGCCCCTTCAAATAGCTCATCTCTACACATCTATAACTTGAAGGGAGTAGTTCTTCCAGAATTTTTTGGATCAAGTATATAAAATTTTGAATATGCATTGTATTGTCTGCCATGCATATTCTCCTAGGTTTTCATGGAATATAGATGAAAACTTTATAGTTCATTTATGAAACGGGAATCTGTCACCAGTTTTATGCTGCTAGGTTCTAACAACTCCAGCGCATGTCAATGAGTTCTGATATTCTAGATATTTGTAAGCTCCAGGCTGTCTCCTCCCCTTGTCACTGACTGATAGTTTTTTCCAACTGAATTAGTAGCCAGGAGCTTATGAGTATTCGGGACTCATCAGCATGGAGCTGTTCAATACAAGATTTTAGCAAAGTGAGTCAATTAGACCTGTCACTAGTTTATGTTGTCCTTAGTTAGGACACTATAAAACTGATGACATATTCCCTTTAACTGATGTGGCTTATTAAAACTATACAGATACAAATGAATGCATGCCCTGGAAGAAAATTAAAGGTAAAAGCCCTAGGTTAAGCTTATACATGGCATGTGATGTACTTTAACGGTAACTTGAACTGTTTTAATATGTTTTATGCAAATATAATAAATCCATTATTGGTCTAAAATGTGTACATGGAGTTACGCTATGTGAGCTCTTATCTAGAGAGAATGCCCATTCATTTAGACCAGGGGTCCACAACCTGCGGCCCTAAGGCTACTTGTGGCCCTCGATACCATTCTGTGCGGCCCCGAACCATTTGGTAAGCAGACATGTATGTCTGTGTCTTGTTGGTTCTCACATGTATCTTTCATGTCTTCTCCCATTAGACAGGAGTCCTAGAAGTGTAACCAGACCTTTATGGTATATACTGTACGTACAAAATGCCATAAATGCAGTGTTTCAGTTGGTAATGCCACTTTAAGATTTATTTTCGGGCCTTGGGATTGGTTCAGTCTGACAATGTGGCCTCCAACCAGAAAAGGTTGTGCACTCCTGATTTAAACTATGCTTACCAGATCCTATCCACTTAGATGTGGATTATACAATGAAGGAAACGTAGCAGTACTCCAGAGTGTTAGACTATTTATACCTACTTTGGATATAGTAAAATTCTATAAGTTCTGAAAGTGGGATTGTTTTCACATTTCCATGCACTGACATATGGCTATCAATATTTAATGGTCAGAAAACCCCCTCCATGTACTCTAACTTGCCATGGTTTTTTGAGTAGTGCCACCAATATCCTTGTACAGAGGACATTTACAAAGACTCCATTAAATTGCAAAATTAAGTCCTTGTTCATGCTGCCACAACGAAAACACAAATGTCATGTACGTTAATGCTATAATAATGCAAACCACAAAAAGGCACCTAAATGTTAATATGTAATTACTGACGACACAAGCAGCACAGTCATTCATATTATCTCAATGGAAAATTGTTCTAATAAAGCAGTGAGTAAAGGAATATGTCTTTAAGAAAATGCTCATGCCATATACATTCACCACATCCTATAATGTACAGTCATGGCCAAAAGTTTTGAGAATGATACAAATATTAATTTTTACAAAGTCTACTGCTTCAGTTTTTATAATGGCAATTTGCATATACTCCAGAATGTTATAAAGAGTGATCAGCTTAACAGCAATTACTTGCAAAGTCAATTTTTGCCTAGAAAATGAACTTTATCCCCCAAAACACATTTCAACATCATTGCAGCCCTGCCTTAAAAGGACCAGCTAACATCGTTTCAGTGATTGCTCCATTCACACAGGTGTGGGTGTTGATGAGGACAGGGCTGGAGATCAATCTGTCATGATTAAATAAGAATGACACCACTGGACACTTTAAAAGGAGGCTGGTGCTTGGCATCATTGTTTCTCTTCTGTTAACCATGGTTATCTCTAAAGAAACACGTGTAGTCATCATTGCACTGCACAAAAATGTCCTAACAGGGAAGAGTATCGCAGCTAGAAAGATTGCACCTCAGTCAACAATCTATCGCATCATCAAGAACTTCAAGGAGAGAGGTTCCATTGTTGCCAAAAAGGCTCCAGGGCGCCCAAGAAAGACCAGCAAGCGCCAGGACCGTCTCTTAAAAGTGTTTCAGCTGCGGGATTGGGCTACCAGCAGTGCAGAGCTTGCTCAGGAATGGCAGCAGGCAGGTATGAGTGCATCTGCACGCACTGTGAGGCGGAGACTCTTGGAGCAAGGCCTGGTCTCAAGGAGGGCAGCAAAGAAGCCACTTCTCTCCAGAAAAAACATCAGGGACAGACTGATATTCTGCCAAAGGTACAGGGAGTGGACTGCTGAGGACTGGGGTAAAGTCATTTTCTCTGATGAATCCCCTTTTCGATTGTTTGGGACATCTGGAAAACAGCTTATTCGGAGAAGACGAGGTGAGCGCTACCACCAGTCTTGTCTCATGCCAACTGTAAAGCATCCTGAAACCATTCATGTGTGGGGTTGCTTCTCAGCCAAGGGAATCGGCTCTCACAGTCTTGCCTAAAAACACAGCCATGAATAAAGATTGGTACCAGAATGTCCTCCGAGAGCAACTTCTCCCAACCATCCAAGAGCAGTTTAGCGATCAACAATGCCTTTTCCAGCATGATGGAGCACCTTGCCATAAAGCAAAGGTGATAACTAAATGGCTCAGGGAACAAAACATAGAGATTTTGGGTCCATGGCCTGGAAACTCCCCAGATCTTAATCCCATTGAGAACTTGTGGTCAATCATCAAGAGACTGGTGGACAAACAAAAACCTACAAATTCTGACAAAATGCAAGCATTGATTGTGCAAGAATGGACTGCTATCAGTCAGGATTTGGTCCAGAAGTTGATTGAGAGCATGCCAGGGAGAATTGCAGAGGTCCTGAAGAAGAAGGGCCAACACTGCAAATATTGACTTGCTGCATTAACTCATTCTAACTGTCAATATAAGCTTTTGTTACTCATAATATGATTGCAATTATATTTCTGTATGTGATAAAAACATCTGACAAACACACATAAAAACCAGAGGGCAGCAGATCATGTGAAAATATAATATTTGTGTCATTCTCAAAACTTTTGGCCATGACTGTACAGAATGAGAAAGACAGGCAGCTCATGACATAAAAATAATAAAGAAGTAGAAAGAAATAAAAGAATTTGGAAAATACAGGAATTAGAATGCAAAACGTAAATCAAAGAATCTGAAATATTTGACAAGAAATTCAATTGACTTGTCCAAGGTTCTAACAGCTCTTTCAGTATGCACGACTTATTAGGAATTGCCCCGAACCAAATGTTCAAGAAATGTATTTATTCAGAAACCAACAACAATCCCAAGGCTAAATTAGCACATATGAATGACTACATGTAGTGCTTTGGCAGCAAACTTGAAACAAATGTGAGAGTTGAAAAATGGAAAGAAAGAAACATGGTATAGTCTTTCATTTTAATCAATGCACCTAAGAGCTAAATACTAATTCAGGCCAACAGGTAAGTGATTACAGTCACAATGCTAGATGGCACCAGGCTCTAACCAACCCCATCTTACCCTGTCCATGCACACAAATAATTAGAATGTAAGGCATGTATAATAGCATTCAAGTCACACAGAGTTCAAGTGAGGATTAACAGACTTGCTGCAATGACTCAATATATATTCTGCATCAGATATGATTAACTATTTCATTGCATAAGGCAAGTCCGCAGTTTAGTGAATGCCAGCAGTGTTAGATGTCGCTAAGTTTTGTTAAGGTGTGGGGTGTAGATCTAAAGCATAATCACAACACCTGGACAGTAGTATAAATTAACCCCTTATTCACTGGGCCCATTTTTGGTTTTGCATTTTAATTTTTTCCTCCCCATGTTCCAATAGCCATAACGTATTCATTTTCCATTCATATAGCCAAATGAGGGCTTATGTTTTTGCAGGATAAGCTGTATTTAACCCTTTCAGTACCGGAGGTTTTTTCGGTTCTG
This sequence comes from Rhinella marina, assembly GCA_900303285.1. Taxonomy (NCBI): domain Eukaryota; kingdom Metazoa; phylum Chordata; class Amphibia; order Anura; family Bufonidae; genus Rhinella; species Rhinella marina. The sequence continues at coordinate 98,917 of ONZH01001306.1, read as the reverse complement.
CATTTTCATTTTGCGCTCCCTGCCTTCAAACAGCCATAACTGTTTTATTTTTCTGTTCACATAGCTGTATGAGGGCTTGTTTTTTGCGGGACAAGTTGTCCAACGCCACCATTTAATATTTGATATGGTGTGGTGGGAAGCGGGAAGAAAATTCCAAATCGGGTGAAATAGCAAAAAAAACGCTATTCCACTACAGTTCTACGGGTTTCTTATTTATAGAGTTCGATGTGCATTAAAACTGACCAGTTACTTTCATTCTACTGGTCAGTACGAATCCGGCAATACCTACTATGTATAGTTTTTCCTGTGTTTTGATAGTGATAAAATAATTAGAAAGTTGCCTTTTTTTTTTTTCCTTGTCATATCTTGACCCCTATAACTTTTTGGTATTTATGTGTACGGAGCTGTATGAGGGCTCATTTTTTTGCAGGGCGATCTGAAGTTTTTATTGATACCATTCTGGGGTGTGTATGACTTTTTGATCACTTTTTATTTTTTTTTAGGAAAAAAAAGCGGAAAAAAAGGCGAATCGCCATTTGGACGCTTTTTTCCGCCACACAATTCGCCTTATTGGAATTTTTTATATATATTTTAAAAGTACGGGCGTTTTCGGTCACGGTGATACCCATGATGTCTATATTTATTGTTATTTAGGTATTTATTTTTTAATTATATGGAAAGGGGGGTGATTTGAACTTTTATATTTTTAATTTTTTATATATTTTTTAACTTTTTTAATTTTTTTGACTATTTTAAAGCTCAAATATGAGCTAATATATTGTGGGTTTGTTTTTCTTTATGAGCAATCTGGGATTTACTAGACTGAGATAAATCCAAGAATTGCTCATTTCTTATCCTGGCCTGCCATCTAGTGGCCAGAATAAGAATTGCACTTTGAAAACTGTAATCCTCACCAGCGAGGATTACAGTTTTCATATGGTGTACAAACACCCCGATTGGCCACTCGGGGCGTCTGTACACCACCCGGAAGCGTACGCTTCCGGGTTCAGACGCAACTAGATGCCGTGATCACGTGTGATCATGGCATCTAAAGGCCCAGCAAGACGCCGCCGTTCGAGTAAGTAGCGGCAAGTCTCTGCTGTTAGAAACAGCAGAGACTTGCCGACCATGACGCCAGACGCACTTGCGAGCGGGCGCCATGTGCCCGCATCGCCCCAGCGCCGTACATGTACGGCGCTGGGAGTGTAAGGGTTAAGGGCACCATTTAATTTACCATGTCTGTTATTGGAAAATGGGGAAATACAATTCCTTGTGGGGATAAATTAAAAAAAAAAAAAAAAAACGTTTGTGGAGTTTTGACATCACGACATTGACTGTACGCTAAAAATTACATGCCGTTCTTATTCTGTGGCTCAATATGTATAAAGCAATAAAAAAACTTGTATAGTTTTTTTTACTACATTTACTTTTTTATCACCTTTAATATTTTTGCATCACCATTTTATGACAACGGCCATAACTTTTTTTTATTTCCCACCACAGAGCTATATGAGGGCTTGTTTTTTTTAAGGATGAACTGTTTTTATTGGTAGTATTTTTGTGGTATGTACGACTTTTTGATCACTGATTCAATTTTTTTTTTTATTTTTTTTTTTTTTTTGGGGGGGTGACTAAAAAATGGTGAATCATGTGTTTTTCTTTTTTTTTCTGTTACGATATTCACCACACAGGAAATTTGTAAAAATAATTTAGTGGTTCAGACATTTTCGGACGCGGCAATACCTGATGTGTTTATTTTTGTTGTTTAAATATTTTTATGTAAAATTGGGAAAGGGGAGTGATTTAAACTTTTCATTTTTTTTTACTTTTATAATAACTTTTAACCCCCTTAGAAGGCTAGAACCTGGGATCTTTTGATCTCTTGTCCCATTCAACCTAACAGAGATTCTATTAGGGTGAATAGGATTTTGACACGCTCTCTGCTGATCTGTGCCTTGTGCACAGCTTAGCAGGGAGCTTACCATGGCAGCCTGGAAAGCTTCAGAAGCAGGCTGCCACGGTAAATGATCAGAACTCAGCTGGAGGGCCAGGCATAAGTGAACTAGCCGTTAAACAGACTGAAGTTGCGGGCTAATCCTAATGCAGTATCCTTGGAAATAAGTAAAGTGTAACATTTCTGCAGCAGATTTTTTTTCCACACTATAGACAAAAATCTGCAAGGAGGTTTAAATAGCAGTTGCAGAAACCCCATCCATATTTATAAGATTTCACATGGAGATTGATGTGAAATCCATGCCACATATTACCTTTGTTGAATGGTCCGTTTCTAAAAGGGAACGGGCTCAAGGCACATGAAACCCTATGTTTTTCTGAGATCACAGCACTTATGAATAGAAGGAACTTAGTTTTGCATAGACTAAACTCCTGAGCACGTAAAAGTTGTGACAACGTAGACTAAGGAATAGCAGTCCCTAATGTTACTCCAGAGACTATGAGTTATATAATAAAATATAAAAATAGTTCTTGCTGAAATGTTATGGCCACGAAAGCTACATTTCCAAGATGATTACTTAGGAAAACAATTCTATATGTATGACTCTGCTAGAAATGATTATCTTACCATTTCCTCATGGACACAAATAAACTAAAGAAGCAAATCCAAACCCTGGTGATAGAAAAGTTCACTGCTAAGATCACATGAGGTGAGCTCAGTCATTGTAACATGTTTAAGCTGCCAAAGGTTTAAACAACCCAAAGACAAAATGTTAACATTATAGTAATGTATTTGTTTTGCTGGTAGAGAATTTTGCATATTTAAATTAGGCTGCAGGCGCTGTGGGAATGATAGGCTTCATTTTGTATGACCTTAGACGGGAACTCAACTCATCTAATGCATTCCAATTAGTTTGACAGACAATCTATGTAACAGAAAGGAAGGAAATTTAGAACAGTGGTGTATCCTCAACCCTCTAACATGAGGTAACCCATCATTAAATATAAAATTAAAACTGTGTCTGCAACCTACAATTCTCCAACCAGCTACTGCATTAAAATTACATATATTCAAAACAGACAAAGAATAGGCTACATAAGCAATAATAATGGTCTGTACGTTTGCTCTTTTGTCTATACACGTGAATGCGCTGATGTCAGGACAGACATAAACTGGCAATATACCGCTCCAGCCAACACAATAAATGCTGAATAAATGCTAAATATCGTTCAGCACAGACAGAGGGAGGAGGGAATGGGAATATGTGGAATTAAAATATTTTAATGACAATATTTTTCCATGCAGTGTGAAATGGTCTGCTTTGCTGAAATCCAAAAAGAATTGTCCCTGAGCTGGCTGGTGGAGACTAGATGTATGAATGTCTGCCCATAGAGTATAGAAGGAGACGGCAGATTCCTAAAGCTGGGTTTACATGGGGCGATGCATCGGCTGATTGTCGGGAAGTGTTCCTACCTGGCTGCTCGTCCAGTGAAGGAGACTGCTCATTTACTGTACATGCAGTTTTCTCCTTCACTGTAGGAGGACGGGGGATTGCTATAGTGATCCCTCGTCCTCATACAGAATCATGGCTCCTCAGCAGCAGATCGCTGTTTAGACTGCACGATCTGCTGCCCACAAGCCATGATCACTGGTGCCTGCACGAGTGACAGGATCACCCCATGAACGAGCGTTTCGGCAGTTCATCAGGTGATCAGCATATTCAGATGGGCAGATTGTCGGGAACGACCGTTTGCAGGAACGATAATCTGCCCGATGTTTGGTGCGTCTAAATGCACCTTTACTCTCTCACTCATTTAGAAGCACCATTCAGGACACCCTAGAGAGACACTGAGCAGTACTAATACAAAGAGAGCACTTGGGGAGAGATAGAAAATATATTGCTTGCTTCACAATCTGCTGCTCAATCCTCCTCTCTCTCTCCTCTCCATAGACTTCGATGGACAGGTGTAATTTGATCCTTCACTGAGCTGACAGCCCATCTTTGTCTTATAAAACAGAAAAATGTTAGTTTATAAGGCAGAGGAGGGACAGAAAAAAGGTGGAATGGAGAAAGACACATTTTCTCTAATAAGATATATTACAAAGTTTTTTTTTATATTCACCTGTACCATTGATTTATGCAAAGTTGCGTCAACAGTTACTGACCATTTCATGATAAAGTGCCATGAATTGCAGCCATGTGGCTAAATCAGCCAGATGGGAAGCAATATACAGAGGGCATTATTTCTTACACCCTTCAAAATGCCATTTGTCATATTTGTTGTAAAGTCTTTGTGTGCGCTAAGGTCTGCAGTCCATGTTTAGACGTGGAGCATTGCAAGACATGTGAAAGGGGTCTTCAAAAACCTATTCACATATATTGAACTAATAATAAGAATTTTTCTGATGCTATTCCAGAGCATCACAATTATCGCGCAGATTTAACACACGTGGTTTTTGCAGCAGAATCCACTTGAACTCAGTCTTAGGCACAAGCATACACAAAAGGAAGCATTGCAAAATATTTTGTGCACTTATCTGAAAAACCTAGCATCACAGAACACACACACACAGTATGAAAAGACTGAATAAACTAACTGGATGGAACCTATTCAACTGCCCATGGAAAGACATGGAGAACTCTCCTTTGGATACCAGAAAAGAACAGTTGGTTCCATCCTGTGATGCAACCCATGAATAAATAACCTATGCAGACTGAAAACACAATATACATTGGAGAGGTCATCATCTGATCGGTGGGGGTCTGACACCTGTGACTCCGATGTTCAGCTGTTTCAGAAGGCACCGGTGAAGGCAGTAGTGTTGTGGCTTTCTCACAGCTTAGCCTAGGCCAGGGATGCTCAACCTGCGGCCCTCTAGCTGTTGAAAAACTACAGCTCCCAACATGCCCTCATAGCTGTAGGAGGTCCAGGCATGCTGGGAATTGTAGTTCTGCAACAGCTGGAGGGCCGCAGGTTGGTCATCCCTGGCCTAGGCCAAGTGATGTCACATTCATTGGTCACATGGCCTAGGTGCAGCTCAGCCCCTGTAAAGCGGATGGGGCTGAGCTGCGACACCTAGCTCAGCCACCATACAATGTACAGAATTGTGCTTGGTGAGCTGAGAGAAGACTGCTGCGTGATTGCAGATGCCTTCTCAAACAGCTGATTGGCCGGGGGTCCCAGGTGTCAGACCACCACTGATCAAATACTTATGACCTATCCAGAGGATAGGTTATCAAAACAAACATTTCGGAAAACCCCTTTAATCTTTGTTAGACCACGCACCTGACATGTATTCGTCGAACAAGTACAGTACTGTGCTTAAAGGGGTTATCCTGGAAATAATATAGATGACCTATCTATAGGTCATCAATATCAGCTGAGCTGTGTTCTGACTCCTGGGACTCTCACTGATCAGCTGTTAGATGAGGTCAGGCGCTCTTGTAACTGACATTAAAGTTAATGGGGCTGAGCTGCAATACCAAGCACAGCCGCCATACTATGTATGGGAGGGGAAGGGAACAGCTGATAACTATAGAGCAGGGCATTTTTCTCTGATAACAGATATATTACTAAGTTTCTTACAGTCATTTGTACTACTGATTTATGCAAAGCTGTGTGGAAAGTTAGTGACAATTTAAATTTGATAAATTCCATAAATTACAACTTGATACCACATAATACAGGTAGCAATTTAAGCCACGTGATATATAGGAAACCAGTCAATTTAGTATGAACTAGTAATTTACTAAAGTACAAAGAAACATTTTCTAGCCATTTATTTGGGCTGGCCATTAGTTTAGACCACAAACGGTGTATAGAATCTTCTATAGTAAGTATGCTTTAACATAATAACACATGCACAACTGACCCAATGTAGATCTGAGTTCATTATAAACAATGTATGTAAAAGCAATCAAATTTTATCAAAGGCAACGAACCTGGAGCAGTAACCGGTAATAACCGATATCCCCTCATCAGTGTCACATCCATACAACCTTCAAACTAAGATCCAAGTAATTTATTCAATAAAAGTTAATACAATTTTCATATACGACATGTTGTGCTCAAAGCATCAATAATACAATTATTTCTCACACCCCTGCTGTCAAGATCTTTTAGATAAATTCATTGGCAGTTAAAGATCATTGATAAGATTAATAACCCATATAACTGCACACTAATCATATCAGGCGAGGCTAAAGTGATGCCCTTTATAAACTGTCAAGTTGATGAGTAACTGGTCTGCTGCCGCTCTATGTTCATCATCTGTCTGTAGGCATTCAGTTTAAAGGCACCCATATCATGGCCGAATGTGCAGACTAACTAGAAAGTGCGGCCTCGCCACAAACTGATTTATGCACTTGGAAGAATATGCCATTTGATCACATCACATGTATTCTATGAGATTCATTGGTAACAAGATGTATCCAAATAAGCCGGCCATAGACATTAAATTACCAAACCTGCCATTTATGGCAAGACCAATCAGTTATCTGGTGTGTATGGGGGCTCCCGACTGTTCCCCGTCAGCAGAGGCTGGGGTAGAGAAGGTCCAGGCATTTAGATTTTAACACACCCAATTCTTTTGTTCTTTGGGAAGATAAGCTACCACCAGAGATGTCTGACAGCAGCATATTTGCCTCTACCCACTCAGAACAGGTGCATGCTTGACGGAGCTGAGCACTCATGTGTATGTAAGGGTTGAGAAAGACATATCTACCAGTGAAGTCAGCAATCTAAAACGTATGGCCGGTTTTATATATTTCACATGCAGGGAAGAGTAGAATTGAATGCGGCCTTTCAAATGGCTGTCCATGTAACACATGGATGAATCAGGTCAACAAGATAAAGAGCTTGTAAGCGGAAGAGAAAACACCATTTTGCAGTAGCATGTGTGCTTCATTTACGACAAACTGTATGTGCAGACGTTGCTGCAGAATTTTTGCATTTGTCTATCCTACACTGCTGTCTGACTACAAACTGTCACATAATATTATAGGGGTCTTTAATGGGGCCTGTAGGCACATACACATTTTAAAATTAGAGGTAATTTCTTAATCAAGAGCACAATTTATTGAGCTCTGTAAAATGAAACTTAGTTAATACTCCAAAACAGATAGTCCACAAATATTGCAAATCCAGAATTGACCAAATAACCTACACAGTGACGAGCACAAGCATTCATCCCCCATGGTGTTGTCACATTACAACCTGAAACTAAAATGGATAGTTTAGATTTCATGTAATGAACATGACAAAATCATCCAAATTGTAACAGTGGAACCGTGGAAAGAATAAAAACTAAACCAAAAAAATGTATAAAAACTGGAAATTTGTGAGAACAAATGTAATCATCCCTTTGTTGTGACTCCCCTAAATAAAGTGTGGTCCAACCAATTAACTGTTCAAAGACAAATTTGTGGAAAATCATGGTTGAGTTATAAAAGTCATGTGAAACTTTGAACATCCCACGGAGCAAGAATAAATCCATTAGAAGGCCAGACACGAAAACGCACAACATCTGTCCATAGGACCACTATAAGCAGTGTATGCCACAGAGTTGGGCTTCATGAAAGAGGGACCACAACATAAGAAAGTGTGTTAGGTGTTTGCCAAACAGGAAGTGGTATAGACTTCCCAAACACATTGGACTGAACTTTTGACCATTATGGGAAATGCTATATGTGGTGCAAACCCAACACTTCCAATAGCCTTAAGAACACCATTTCCACAGTGGATCATTGTGGTGACACCTTCATGCAGTGTGGATGCCTTTCTCAGCAGGGACTGAAGAACTGTTCAGGGGTGAAGGAAAGATGGATGGCAGTAAACGCAGAGCACTTTCAGAGGAATAACTTGTTTAGTCTGCCAGAGATTTGACAATGGCATTGAGATTCACCTTCCAGCAGGACAATGCCCCTAAATATACTGCTAAAGCAACTAGCGTGTTTTTTTTCTGGAAAATATTGAAAGGGCCACTAAACCCATCCAAACAAAGAAAAAAGAGCAACTGACCCATAATCTCCTTATGTGTTTTTGTTAGTTGCTCTTGTTTCGTCAGCTACCTCAATTGCAGACCATGAAAACTACAATAGAAAAGCAGTGCATTGTTCTCTTGGGCTGCAGCCATGTCCCCCCCCCTGCATGTAATAACGCCTGTAAAGAGCTACAGGATATGTTGACTCTATATATGTGTGCAAAATAAATACATTTCACGGACTTGTAATAGCGACTGTAAAATAATAAGTCTACCTACATAAGTCATTCTCCTTACTCCCAATTAGTGCCATAGCTAGGCAGGTAGGGGGACTGGAAAAGCGAATAAATAGTGCCATATAGCTCATGCACAGTATCAGTCTCTAGCTGAAGATGGAGAGGCTGAGAGAAAGGAGATACTTCACCAACTGCAGGATATCTGATAACTGCTTGCTGCAGCAGTCTGAAGATGTTCATGAAGACTGCAGACATTCTTTCCTGAGCAGGTTATGGTTCGTTCTATTTGTTTTTTTGTGGTTTAGTTGCCCTTTAAGTGTCTTTGAATGGCCCAATCAAAGCCTAGAGCTCAGTCCTATGGAGAATCTGTGGCAAGACTACTGTACACCACACAACCCATCTAACTTGAAGGAGTTAGAGCAGTTTTGCTTGGAAAAATGTGCAAAAATCTCAGTGTCTAGATGTGAGAGGTTGTAAGACAAATACATATTTTAAAGAGGGGGGTGGGGGGATACTTTTGCAAGACATTGGAATGTTTTAATCTAGCTGCTAAAGTGCTTTGGATGCAGGTCTCATCAAAGGAATGTGTTCTTAGGACTGTGATTCTGTGGCCCTTTTTTCTGTAACTAGGTTATAAGGTACTGAATGACAGGCCAGCTGTACTAGGTTTTAAACCATACAACAAGATCCCCTAGATCTTTAGTTTGAAAAGATCAGTGCTATTTTTATAAATGTTATAAAATACAGGAAACTTATATGTCATCAGACATAACAAACATGAAAGAGGGAAGAGAGATTTATCAAAACTGGTGCAAAGAGAAACAGGCTTAGTTGCCCATAGCAACCAATCAGATTCCACCTTTCATTTTTCAGAACTCCTTTGGAAAATTAAAGGATCTGGTTTGAAGGATAACTTAATGCGTTTCCTTTGCACGAGTTTTGATAACTCCCCCAGTATGTTTGAAATGATTAAAAATACCAACCTTTGTTGGTTGTTCCATTCATTGTTTTCTGTGTCTGTCACCACAAAGTTTCTGGATTCATCCAGTGCCTCTTCAGGATCCTATTTTAAACAATTATATTATATTATTGCATGAAAACTTGGGTCATAAAAATTCAGTACATTTTGCAAACAGTTGGCGGATGCCTTCACATGAAAGTCTAAAGCTACATTTTATGGACAAAATAAAAGAAAATACTAAGGGTCTTAGGCCCCATCTAAGCAGAATGTTGCCCTATCTGAGCAGGATATGACACAGAAAGAGATGCTGGCGGTTGTAATACACAGAGTGATATCATTTGGAGCAGGATTTCTGGCATGACTCCTAGGAGACACAGTGAAACTCCTTATTACCCCGCCCACACAGAATGATTGACAGCCTTTGGTGTATACACACTGATACAGGCAGAGCTATCAATCATCCTATATGGATGGACCAAGAGGGGCTTTCACTGTCTCTCCTAGGATTTACTCAGAAATCCTGCTCCAAAACCTATATATCACAGAGCTCAGATTCTCTCCTTCTATAATATCATACTGTCAGAAAGGACAGCAGAAATCACCTGACGGGTTCCCTTTAAACATATATAGCTGTTTATATATACATATATAGATTTCTAACCACTTCCTTTCTGTTTTCATTTTTCACCTGTCCCCGGAGCTATAACTTTTTTATTTTTCCCTTTACATGTCAATTTTCTTTAAATAATTATTTTTTTGTCATGCACAGAATAAATCACATTTTTGTCCCATCATAATGGTGGCTTTCTAAGAAAGATAATTCACCCACCAATGATCCTGTCCAAGATTTACCTTTTTTCAAGATTTGCTGGGAGTGGAAGTAGTCGCCCTCAGTACCCTACTTTACATATGCTTTTGACTTTATTATGTTACTTTAAAGGTAATCGTCACCAGTTTTCTGAGGCCCTCAATTTTAACTCCTAAAGCTCCAGTACATCCCAATGAGTCCCCCTATCCATGAGCTCACAGCTCTCCCCACATCCTGCAGCAGGTGGGTGGGGACCATCATTTTGCTAACAGAATCTGTCACTAGTTCATGTTACCCTTAGTTAGGACGCCATAAAACTGGTAACTGATTTCCTATAATAAATCCTAAGTGGAAATGTATTCATCAGTTATTAGGAGTTTGGGATACCACTGTTTTGCCTATAACAGTGGTGGCAAACGTATGGCACGGATGCCTGAGGTGGTACTCAGAGCCCTATTTGTGGGCACCCGTACTCTGGAAAAAGTCTATGGTGCACCAATATGCCTTAGTGCAGAGCGCACTATGAACAGCACAGGCAGCGCATCATAGTTAGTACAGTGCCCCCTTGTGGTGACATGTGCTTGTTTTAGTGATAATGGAAACAGAATAATTGGCGTGTGTGTATATATAATATGTTTGATATAAGGCTTCCAATTTCTAACATGGTGCTGAGGATGAGGAGTCTCTACAGTGCATGCCTCAATGGATATTCATGGTATTCCCTGTACCATGATGGCGGGTGCTGTGTCCTACATGTACTGCGCATGTCACTTATGCATTATGGAATTCCTGGGGGTTGGACCTTCGTATAGGAGCTGGACAGGCACACGAGTTAGGGCTCGTTCACATCACCGTTAGGGCTTCCGTTCAGGCTTTCCGTTATAACATCGTTATAACGGAAAGAAACGGAATCCCTAGGACGGACATCAAAACGGACACCTTTAAGAGGCATTCCGTTTTTGATCCGTCATAATAGAAGCCTATGGCCCTGCATAACGGATCCGTCTGGATGCCGTTATGCTGGACGGAAAACAAAGTCCTGTCGACAGGACTTTGTTTTCCGTCCAGCATAACGGCATCCAGACGGATCCGTTATGCAGGGCCATAGGCTTCTATTATGACGGATCAAAACGGAATGCCTCTTAAAGGTGTCCGTTTTGATGTCCGTCCTAGGGATTCCGTTTCTTTCCGTTATAACGATGTTATAACGGAAAGCCTGAACGGAAGCCCTAACGGTGATGTGAACGAGCCCTTACTGAAATATTGAATTTGGTGTGTACGTCTTACGATTGGATCATAATTGGGTGTCGTTTTGAAAATGTTTGATGATACCTGAGATTGATTACGTGTGTTATTTATGTATTTTCTGACCATTTATCATGTCTATAAATATATATACAGTGGTCCCTCAAGATACAATATTAATTGGTTCCAGGAGGACCATTGTATGTTGAAACCATTGTAAGTTGAGTAATCGGTTCCAAAGCCCCAAAATGTCATCCAAGATAAGGGAAAATGAAGATTTAAAGCGGCTCTGTCACCAGGATCAGCCCCGTAAACCAGACATACTGGCTGGTAGAGCTCATAATGCTGATTAAAACTGTACCTTTCTTTTGTCTGTTCGGAGCTCTGCCCTCAGCCTGCTGTCTAGACCTGTCAGTCAAGGGGAGGGGGGGGTGTACAGAGCACAGGGGGTGTTTCAGAGCAGTGCTCAGAATATTCAGCCCCGCCTCTCAGTGCTATATATATATATACACACATACACACACAGTTAGGTCCATATATATTTGGACAGAGACAACATTTTTCAAATGTTTGTTCTGTACATTGTACATAATGTACATTGAACAAAACAATTCAGATGCAGTTCAGACTTTCAACTTTAATTCAGTGGATTGAACAAAATGATTTCACAAAAATGTGAGGAACTAAAGCAATTTTTAAACTCAATCCCTTCATTTCAGGGGCTCAAAAGTAATTGGACAAATTAAATAATTGTAAATCAACTGTTAGTAAATAAAAAGTAAAATTTCTGATACTTAGTTGAAAACCCTTTGTTGGCAATGACTGCCTGAAGTCTTGAACTCATGGACATCACCAGACGCTGTGTTTCCTCCTTTTTAATGCTCTGCCAGGCCTTTACTGCTGCGATTTTCAGTTGCTGTTTGTTTGTGGGCCTTTCTGTCTGAAGTTTAGTCTTTAATAAGTGAAATGCATGCTCTATTGGGTTCAGATCAGGTGACTGACTTGGCCATTCAAGAACATTCCACTTCGTTGCTTTAATAAACTCCTGGGTTGCTTTGGCTTTATGTTTTGGGTCATTGTTCATCTGTATTATGAAATGCTGACCAATCAGTTTGGCTGCATTTGGCTGGATTTGAGCACACAGTATGTCTCTGAAAACCCCAGAATTCATTCGGCTGCTTCTGTCCTGTGTCACATCATCAATAAACACTAGGGACCCAGTGCCACTGGTAGCAATGCATACCCAGGCCATTACACTGCCTCTGCTGCCTACAGATGATGTGGTATACTTTGGATCATGAGATATACCATGCCTTAGGCACTATTCACACGACTGTATGTATTCCGTGATCTGTATAAAAACGGAACGGAAGACATACGGAAAGTCTTCCGTAGTGTTCCGCATTTTTGCGGACCCATTGACTTTAATGGGGCTACGGACGTGATTTTGCGGCCAAGTATAGGACATGGTTCATTTTTTTTGCGGGAGAACTTCTGTAATATACAGATGCGGAATGTACACGGTTTGCATTCCGCATTTTTTTTTCTCCCATGGAAAAATGAATGGGTCCGTATGGTTTCGCATCTTATCTGCAAAAATGCGCATAAGATGCGGAAAAGTACACACGGTCGTGTGAATGGGGCCTAAGTCATACTTTTTTTCTTTCCATCATTCTGGTAGAGGTTGATCTTGGTTTCATCTGTCCAAAGAATGTTCTTTCAGAATTGTGCTGGTTTTTTAAGATGTTTATTAGCAAAGTCCAATCTAGCCTTCTTATTCTTGAGGGTTATGAGTGGCTTGCACCGTGCAGTGAACCCTCTGTATTTACTTTCATGCAGTCTTCTCTTTATGGTAGATTTGGATATTGATACACCTATACCCTAGAGAGTGTTGTTTACTTGGTTGGCTGTTGTGAAGGGGTTTCTCTTCACCATGGTAATTATTATGTGATCATCCACCATCCATTTCTCAGGATGTACCAAACTGTAGATTTTGCCACTCCTAATAGTGTAGCTATTTCTCGGATAGCTTTTTCTGTTTCCACAGATGAAAGATGGCTTGTTTCACCTGCATGGAGAGCTCTTTTGACCGTATGTTTACTTCTCAGCAAAATCTTCAAAATGCAAGAACCACACCTCAAATCAACTCCAGGCCTTTGATGTGCTTAATTGAGAATGAAATAATGAAGGAATTGCCCACATCTCCCCATGAAACAGCATTTGAGTCAATTGTCCAATTACTTTTGGCCCCTTTAAAAACAGGGTGACACATGTAAAGGAGCTAAAACTCCTAAACCCTTCATCCTATTTTAATGTGGATACCCTCAAATGAAAGCTAAAAGTCTGAACTGTATGTCCATAATATAACTATAACTTGAATATGTTTTAGTAAACGGGTAAAAAAAAACAAAATTTGTGTCAGTGTCCAAATATATATGGACCTAACTGTACATATATATATAAAAAATACAATACAAATACAAAATACATCCTCAAAAACTTCCACTGAGTGGCCGTGAGGTGGGCTCTGGTGGCCCCCTGGGCTGGACATCGGTCCACCGGGAAATTTCCCTGTCAGATCTATGGCCAATCTGCCTGTATATATATAATTCCACGGCACCACTGTATGGTGAAGAAATTGTGTCCTTTATTCACCCATGCAACGTTTCAGTCCACTTACTGGAACTTTTTTCAAGATAAATATATATATATATATATATACACTGTATATATATTACACTCGCACCCACGTATTTGCTTGAGGAAGGCTCTAGACTTGCACCATTTTTGGGTGAATCAAGATCTTTATTTTTGCATTTTGCAATTTTCTATTTTTTGTAAGTATTTTGTCAAATGTCATGTTTCCTGGGTCTTGTACTTCCATCTTTCCCTTTCTATTTATGTGCTGCTATCTTTCTATTTATTTATTTTTAAACAGAGATAGATCCTTTGTTGTCCTAAATGACTGATGAAGATAAATAGAATCCACCTGTGTGTAATCAAGTCTCCGTATAAATGCACCTGCTCTGTGATAGTCTCAGGGTTCTGCATCATGAAGACCAAGGAACACACCAGGCAGGTCCGTGATACTGTTGTGGAGAAGTTTAAAGCTGGATTTGGATACCAAAAGATTTCCCAAGCTTTAAACATCCCAAGGAGCACTGTGCAAGCGATCATATTGAAATGGAAGGAGTATCAGACCACTGCAAATCTACCAAGAACCGGCCGTCCCTCTAAACTTTCATCTCAAACAAGGAGAAGACTGATCAGAGATGCAGCCAAGAGGCCCATGATCACTCTGGATGAACTGCAGAGATCTACAGCTGAGGTGGGAGAGTCTGTCCATAGGACAACAATCAGCCGAACACTTCACAAATCTGGCCTTTATGGAAGAGTGGCAAGAAGAAAGCCATTTCTCAAAGATATCCATAAAAAAGTCTCATTTACAGTTTGCCACAAGCCACCTGGGAGACACACCAAACATGTGGAAGAAGGTGCTCTGGTCAGATGAAACCAAAATCCAACTTTTTGGAAACAATACAAACAATATGTTTGGCGTAAAAGCAACATAGCTCATCACCCTGAACACACCATCCCCACTGTCAAACATGGTGGTCGCAGCATCATGGTTTGGGCCTGCTTTTCATCAGCAAGGACAGGGAAGATGGTTAAAATTGATGGGAAGATGGATGGAGCGAAATACAGGACCATTCTGGATGAAAACCTGTTGGAGTCTGCAAAAGACCTGAGACTAGGACAGAGATTGATCTTCCAACAAGACAATGATCCCAAACATAAAGCAAAATCTACAATGGAATGGTTCAAAAATAAACGTATCCAGGTCTTAGAATGGCCAAGTCAAAGTCCAGACCTGAATCCAATTGAGAATATGTGGAAAGAGCTGAAAACTGCTGTTCACAAACGCTCTCCATCCAACCTCAAAGAGCTCGAGCTGTTTTGCAAGGAAGAATGGGCAAGAATTTCAGTCTCTAGATGTGCAAAACTGATAGAGACATAACCCAAGCGACTTGCAACTGTAATCGCAGCAAAAGGTGGCGCAACAAATATTAATGCAAGGGGGCCGAATAATTTTGGACGCCCCACTTTTCAGTTTATTATTACAAAAAAAGTTTAAATGATCCAATAAATTTCGTTCCACTTCACAATTGTGACCCACTTGTTGTTGATTCTTCACCAAAAATTTAAAATGTTATATCTTTTTGTTTGAAGCCTGAAATGTGGCAAAAGTTTGAAAAGTTCCAGGGGGCCGAATACTTTCGCAAGGCACTGTAGATAGATAGATATGAGATAGATAGATGTAATTGCAAAGAACGGACAGCACCTCCTACAGGTGAGAGTCAGGTGCAAGCTACCTACTGGCTAGTAAACATTAATCAAAGAATGGCAGCAGCACTAGATAAGCCATGACACATAAAATGAACATGAGGTAAACATATGAAAAGGTAAAAAAGCATAACTGCTATGTAGTAAAGTGGAAGCTCTTAGCGCATATAAATATGCTGTCCGTTCTTTGCAATTATGTATATATAGAGGAGGACTGGCCTCCTCTGGGAATTTAGCACTCCTATTCACACTGGTGCAGCTTCTGACCAGGTATGATGTTCTCCCTGATATGGGCCTGCCGGTTTGTGTAGGATGCAGGTCAGTGTTAGTGTAGGACTCATCCGATTGGAAGCCACCTTGATCGTTGGTGGATGAGCCCGACATATTTATGATCATTTATATGCGCTAAGAGCTTCCACTTTACTACATAGCAGTTATGCTTTTTTACCTTTTCATATGTTTACCTCATGTTCATTTTATGTGTCATGGCTTATCTAGATAGATAGATAGATAGATAGATAGATAGATAGATAGATATGAGACAGAAGATCACTTAAAAAAAGGAATAAAAGCTAATATGATGTAACAGACAGATGGCGGTATTACAGAGAATGGATAAAATATTCACTTCTAAAACTAATAGTAACTGATCAAATGCAGCCTAGCAACAGCAGCGATTTTCAGAAAGTACATTTAAGAATTATGCTTGCTCAGTCGTGCGTTTATACTCCTGGTCTTTGACCCATTTAAACTTAAATTTTACTTGTGTAATACAAAGAGATCTGGGCACATTTTAGCCAAATTAAGAAGGAACCATAATAAATGTCAGAAATTTAGCGCTGGCTTAGTAGTGACTCACATTAATGCATATTCCACCGATGTAACTTAATAATGAATAGAGAATGGACCATGATCCTTAACTTTGATGTGGGCTTATAGCAAATGTTAAAGCAAAGGGGAAAAGATAAGGTAGTATTTCCTATGCGAATTCTATTAATTCAAACTACACATCATTTTTCCAATGAATGAACCCTGCTGAAACATGAAGTGGAAATTAAAAGATTTACTCAGGAGTTCCCGCGGGTTTTGAGATCTCCTTTAGTACCTCAGAAGCCCAGAAAAACTGGGTGTAAAATGTATATATATATATATATTTATATTTAGAAACATTTCTGAAATCCTGCTTTCTAATTATGGGTTACTGAGTGGAGATTGAGGGGGGGGGGAACTTCCTTTTTTTATTAAAGCACTAAGCTGCACTGTATTATATACTGTGTGTGTGTATATATATATATATATATATATATATATATATATATATATAGCAGCTTAGTGCTTTAATAAAAAAAAGGAAGTTTCCCCCTCAATCTCCACTCAGTACCCCATACTGAAATAGAAATCCTAGCGATATGCCCCCATTGTCTAAGATGAGAATAGCCCTTTAAGGACATAGCCAAAACAATACAGGACTGGCTTAGGAACAACTCTGAGGCAGAGCTCTGACTTGAACCTAATTAAGCATCTCTGGGGAGACTTGGAAATGGCTGCCCACCAACCATCACCATCCAACCTGACAGAGCCTGTGAGGATACGCAGAGAATGATGAGGACATCACAGGGATATTTTGTGGACCCACAAAAATCAATGTTAACAATATGGATTGGATGCAGACCCAAAATACAGTGGTGTGCATAAGGCCTTATACTAAGGGGGGAATTTATCATTAGGAGAATATTTGAAGTCAGTTTTGCTTCAGTCTGTGTTGGAGTACTTTGTGCCACATTTATCAAATGTCACAGGTTGTTTGATAAATGTGGCTTGTCCTTAAACCTAACACTTCTGTCTAGAGAAGCTCCTCCACTTTTCCTACTCCACCCTCCTCCTGGAGTGAGATTGCGACTATTTTGCGACTTTTTTAAAAAAGTCGCAATGATAAATCTGGAGTGAAACTCATTAACATGGCTAGCCACACCCACTTTCCCACCCATATTACAAACTGGAGTGAGTGGTATACACATGCAAAAAGTCGCAAAAAAATGTGCAAAAAAGTCGCAAAAGCCCTATCGTGCGACTTTTTGAAGACAGAATTCTGGAGTGAAGGTATGATAAATCAGGGCCTAAATCTTTTTCCACATAACTCCATATCAGTCTGCTTAGTTCCTCCTGCTCTGTAACATCCTGCCTGCAGATCTGACGACATGTTCAACGTGACAGGTTCTAGCTAAACACGAGGAATGTACATTTGACTGCATTTTTTACCACTAAAACAAGTAGTGTATGTTTGGAGCCTGGAATACAAAGTAATTTAAGACATACAGAAACCTGAACAAAGCTACTACTCGCAAAGCATCATTTATACCGCAAAATGGCACTATGGGTTCTTCTCTTTAGACTTGCCCATAATATCACATTTATACAGCACCATGGATTGTGTGCATGTCCAAATGGGGTAAGGATGGAACAACATTTTAACACTGCAGTGAATAGTGATATGTCATATGCATTATTTTAACACCTGCGCTATGAACATCTTCATAAACATAAAATAGAATTCCTTTGAGTTACAGCTTTGGTATCAACATAAAAAACTAATCAATTTAATTCAAAAATTAGCAGTAAATAATGAGCCTGTATACACAGAGAGGGATTCAATCGAAGGTCCCAAACACTACTCAGATCCTTAACTGGCATCTGAAATTGATATTATAACTTTGTTTTCACTATACAGTGATTGATGAATACATAGTAAATGAATAAAGTAGATTACAGAAAATGAGAGGAAGGAAAGCACCTTCACATTAACTACAGCTAATTCCGTCACCCTTACCCAAATTAATTTTAAATGGATTGTCACATCAAAATATAGACAAGGAAAAGTCACCCTGTACACCAGAATACGAGAAGGTAAAAGGAAAATACTTTATTTCTAAGGTTGTGGAAAAACTCTACTCACTGGTTTTACAGTGATGTCTGTTCCTGGAAAAGTTGGGAGAAATCCAATATGGACACTTTTAGAGCTCCCACAAGTATTTACAGTCAACCTTTCCCAGGTCAGTGGAGGATAAACCTCAGTTAACTAACAAGCCAACCAGCCAGACTGCCATTGTTAAAGACAGAATGCCAGGTTCTGATACCGTAATGGGCCCCAATGATCTGGGAGACAAAACATTTGGCTGCCTTTGGAGCCAATCATTTGCCACTAGGGTTTTTTCTTAGATTTAAAACCAGTGAAACTTAATTGATAACATAGGAGTTGGGCCTCAAAAATAATTTTCTCTGGTGGGCCCCAGGAACCTCTGGCTGAGGGCTCATGCCACATATTGCGGAATGCACAAAGGTGGCATCCGTGTTTTACAGATCTGCAATCTGCGGAACGCAAAACGAGGCGCGGTCGTGTGCATGTCCTGACAGTGTCCCTAAGACTGACCATGACAGCATCTCCATAATACTAATATTTATATTTAAATCTAATATTTCTGTACCGTGGAAAATCTATAGTTTGTCACAAAATACTGTAGGTTACCAGGATGATTGGACCATTTTTCTAACAAGGTGAAATCTGCACATTAACATGAAGAGAACTGGTTATGGTTGTATAGATATATGTGGAAGTACAGTACTCTTCGATGACTATTTACTTCTGGCAGTGCAAAATTGTCTATAACAGCATATTTCTGGAAGTACAGTGCTGGTTTAGGAATGTATATTTCTGGAAGTTGTACAGTACTGTTCTATAACTGTATATTTCTGGCAATATAGTACTGTTCTATGACTTTATATACAGTGCCTTGCGAAAGTATTCGGCCCCTTTTCAACCTTTTGCCACATTTCAGGCTTCAAACAAAAAGATATAACATTTTACATTTTTGGTGAAGAATCAACAACAAGTGGGTCACAATTGTGAAGTGGAACGAAATTTATTGGATCATTTAAACTTTTGTAATAATAAAACTGAAAAGTTGGTCGTGCAAAATTATTCGGCCCATTTACTTTCAGTTCAGAAAACTCACTCCAGAAGTTCATTGAGGATCTCTGAATGATCCAATGTTGTCCTAAATGACTGATGAAGATAAATAGAATCCACCTGTGTGTAATCAAGTCTCCGTATAAATGCACCTGCTCTGTGATAGTCTCAGGGTTCTGCATCATGAAAACCAAGGAACACACCAGGCAGGTCCGTGATACTGTTATGGAGAAGTTTAAAGCCGGATTTGGATACCAAAAGATTTCCAAGCTTTAAACATCCCAAGGAGCACTGTGCAAGCGATCATATTGAAATGGAAGGAGTATCAGACCACTGCAAATCTACCAAGACCAGGCCGTTCCTCTAAACTTTCATCTCAAACAAGGAGAAGACTGATCAGAGATGCAGCCAAGAGGCCCATGATCATTCTGGATGAACTGCAGAGATCTACAGCTGAGGTGGGAGAGTCTGTCCATAGGACAACAATCAGTTGAACACTTCACAAATCTGTCCTTTATGGAAGAGTGGCAAGAAGAAAGGTCATTTCTCAAAAGATATACCATAAAAAGTCTTGTTTACCAGTTTGCCACAAGCCACCTGGGAGACACACCAAACATGTGGAAGAAGGTGCTCTGGTCAGATGAACCACTTTTTGGCCAACTATGCGAAACGATATGTTTGGGCGTAAAACAGGGGTGCACAACGTTTCTGTGTGGGGGCCACATTGTCCGAATGAACCAACGTCAAGGGCCGAAAATAAAATTTAAAGGGTTATTACCACTGAAATACTGTATTTATGGCAGATTGAACACACAGGTATACCATTACATTGTCTAGTTACAGTTCCAGGATCCCATCAATGGGCAGAAATACATGAACAAATGCCATGTGAGCAGCCTCAAAAACATGGACATACATGTCTGTTCCAGCTGGATGGGGCCACACAGAATGGTATCCAAGGGCCGCTATGTGGCCCCCGGCCGCAAGGTTGTGCACCCCCTGGGCGTAAAGCAACACAGGCTCATCACCCTGACACCCATCCCCACTGTCCACATGGGTGGTGCAGCATCATGATTTGGCCTGCTTTTCATCAGCAGGGACAGGGAAGAATGGGTAAAATGGAAGGCCCAAATACCGGACCATTCTGGATGAAAACCTGTTGGACGTCTGCAAAAGACCTGAGACTAGGACGGAGATTTTATCTTCCACAAGACAATGATCCAAAACATAAAGCCACATCTACAATGGAATGGTTGCAAAACTAAACGTATCCAGGTCTTACAATGGCCAAGTCAACCGTTCAGACCTGAATCCAATTGAGAATATGTGGAAAGAGCTGAAAACTGCTGTTCACAAACGCTCTCCATCCAACCTCAAAGAGCTCGAGCTGTTTTGCAAGGAAGAATGGGCAAGAATTTCAGTCTCTAGATGTGCAAACCTGATAGAGACATACCCCAAGCCACATGCAGCTGTAATGGCAGCAAAAGGTGGAGCAACAAAGTATTAATGCAAGGGGGCCGAATAATTTTGCACGCCCCACTTTTCAGTTTTATTACAAAAAAAGTTTAAATGATCCAATAAATTTTGTTCCACTTCACAATTGTGACCCACTTGTTGTTGATTCTTCCCCAAAAATTTAAAATGTTATATCTTTTTGTTTGAAGCCTGAAATGTGGCAAAAGGTTGAAAAGTTCCAGGGGGCCGAATACTTTCGCAAGGCACTGTATCACTGGCAGTGTAATACTTATCTATGACTGTATATTTCTGGCAGTGCAGTACTGTTCTATGACTGTATATTTCTGGCAGTGTAGTACTGTTCTATGACTGTATATTTCTGGCAGTGTAGTACTGTTCTATGACTGTATATTTCTGGCAGTGCAGTACTGTTCTATGACTGTATATTTCTGGCAGTGCAGTACTGTTCTATGATGTTCTGGCAGTGTGTACTGTGTATATTCTGGCAGTGTAGTACTGTTCTATGACTGTATATTTCTGGCAGTGTAGTACTGTACTGTTCTATGACTGTATATTTTCTGGCAGTGTAGTACTGTTCTGTGACTATATTTCTGGCAATGTAGTACTGTTCTATGACTATATTTCTGGCAGTGCAGTACTGTTCTATGACTATTTCTGGCAGTGTAGTACTGTTCTGTGACTATATTTCTGGCAATGTAGTACTGTTCTATGACTATATTTCTGGCAGTGTAGTACTGTTCTATGACTATTTCTGGCAGTGCAGTACTGTTCTATGACTATATTTCTGGCAGTGCAGTACTGTTCTATGACTATTTCTGGCAGTGTAGTACTGTTCTATGACTATTTCTGGCAGTGCAGTACTGTTCTATGACTATATTTCTGGCAGTGCAGTACTGTTCTATGACTATTTCTGGCAGTGTAGTACTGTTCTACGACTATTTCTGGCAGTGTAGTACTGTTCTGTGACTATATTTCTGGCAGTGTAGTACTGTTCTATGACTATTTCTGGCAGTGTAGTACTGTTATATGACTGTATATTTCTGGCTGTGCTGTACTGTTTTCCAACTGTAAATTTCTGGCAGTGCAAAACTGTTCCATAACTATGTATTTCTGGCAGTGCAGTACTGTTCTCTAACTGTATATTTCTGTCAGTGCAAAATTGTTCTATAACTGTATATTCCTGACAGGAAATTGTAAATCTGATAGGACAATACTGTTCTATGACTGTATATTTCTTGCAGAGCAATATTGTTCCATAACTGTATATTTCCTTAAAGGGAACCTGTCATCAACTTTTTGCTGCCCATACTAATGGCAGAATAAAGTAGAGACAGGTGAGTTGATTTCAGCGGTCTGTCATTTATAAGTTAAAAGTAAGTGGTTGCCGAGAACCATCATCACAAACATTGCAGATTGGGCCTGGAAAAGAGTCAAATCACCCTGAGAAGAGCCATAGTTATTTATGAATTCCTGCTCTCTCTGCCCACCTGATGATGACTGACAGTCTTCTACCTAGTTTTCTCCCTTTCTCTCTAGGAGAGAACTGCCAATCTTCAGCAGGTGGGCAGGAGAGCAGGAGATTATGAATAACCATGACTCTTCTCAGGTAGATTTGACTCTTTTCAAGGCCTGTTCTGCAATGATTATGATGCTGGTTCTCGG
Source organism: Rhinella marina (assembly GCA_900303285.1). Classification (NCBI taxonomy): domain Eukaryota; kingdom Metazoa; phylum Chordata; class Amphibia; order Anura; family Bufonidae; genus Rhinella; species Rhinella marina. Next base: position 76,285 of record ONZH01001306.1, on the reverse strand, counting down.
CAACCACTTACTATTAGCTAATGAGTGACACATCACTGAAATCAGCATTTATGTCACTATTTTTTCCTTCCCCTCAGTGAGGTCAGCATAAAGTTGATGACAGGTTCCCTTTAAGTACAGTACTGTTTTATGACTGTATATGTCTGGCAGTGCAGTACTGTTCTATGACTGTATATTTCTGGAAGTACAGTGCTGTTCTCCAACTGTATATTTCTGGCTATGCAGTACTGTTCAATGGCTGTATATTTCTGGCTGTGCAGTACTGTTTTATGACTTTATATATCTCTGGCAGTGCAATACCTATCTAGGACTGTATGTTTCTGGGAGTGCAATACTTATCTATGCCTACATAGTTCTGGCAGTGCAGTACTGTTCCATGACTGTATATTTCTGGAGTGCAGTAATGTTCTATGACTGTCATTGCAGTACTGTTTTATGACTGTACTGTATAGTTCTGGCAGTGCAGTACTGTTCTCCAACTGTATATTTCTGGAAGTGCAATATTGTTTGTTGACGCATATTCCTGGCAGTGCAGTACTGTTCGATGACTGTATATTCCTGGCTATGTGGTACTGTTCTATAACTTTCTCTAAGTTTCTGGCAGTGCAGTACTGTTCGATGACTGTATATTCCTGGCAATGTGGAACTGTTCTATAACTTTCTCTATAAAGTTTCTGGCAGTGCAGTACAGTTCTTTGACAATATATTCCTGGCAGGGTAATACTGTTCTATGATGGCATATTTCTGGCAGTACAGTGCTGTTCTATGACTGTATATATGTGGCAGTGCAGTGCTGATCTGTGATTGTGTATTTCTGGCAGTGTAGTGCTGTTCTATGACTGTATATTCCAGGCAGGGCAATACTGTTCTATGATTGTATATATGTGGCAATACAGTACTGTTATTTGAAAATATTTCTGACTGTGCAGTACTATTCTATGACTGTATATTTGTGGCAGTACAGTGCTGTACGAGGACTGTGCATTTCTGGCAGTGCAGTACTGTTCTCTGACTGTATATTTCAGGTAGTGCAGTACTGTCCCTCAATTGAATATTTCTTGGAGTGCAGTACTGTTCTTGAACTGAATATTTCTGGCAACACAGCACTGTTGTGATCTTAGCTTTTATTGCTTAAATGGCTCTGGGGAAAATGCACTGTGATTACTAAGGGTAAGAAGGCCAGGTTTACTGTTGCTGCTTTGACAAAGCTGTCCTGATACTTTTCTGCATTACAGTTCTTTAGTTCTGTTAAAATATCTTTTGTGCACAGCAGTGCACATCTACAACACTACAGTGGGTTTACAGGTTGGGATTGAATGTTTTATTGTAGAACTTTATGTTATAATGCAGTGCTGTGCCACCAATAAAAATATCCCCTTGCAACTGCCAACCAATGACGTCCCAGATGTTCTCGATGAGAGACAAGTCCAGAAATGCTGCAGGCCATGGCAGCACGTTTAGGCCACACAGGCTGCTCACAGTGACATAAGGAATGTGCATACTGGCGCTGTACTGTTGAAAAACAACTCCTAGGACATTTTGGAATAACGGCCATACCACCGGTTCCACTATCAAATTAATGGAACGCTGAGCTGTTAGTGTACCTGAAATGAAGACTGGAGGGGTCTGGCTACCAAACATTATGCTACCCCACACCATAATCCCCGGAGTAGGATTGGTGTGATATTCCATCTTGAAGGTCTCTTCATGGAGTTCTCCACGTGGTCTCCAGACCAATCTTTGGCTACCATTGAACGAGACAAAAGCGAACCTCACTGAAGAGGATAGACCTCCATTCCAGCCTCCATTGCCATCTTGCTGTTCACCGTGATAGCCTTTAAGTATGGTGGCGTGCGGTCAATAGAGCACCTATAGCTGGACGTCTGGATTTCTGATGGTTTGTGTAGACACTGTTTACAACCCTAGGCTTAGGATGTGGAGTCCAATTTCACTTGCAGTACAGAATGGATCATTTTGCGCCATTCTTCTCGTCAGATGACCTGTCTGTGCAGCGTTTCACTTTGTGCACCTTATGTTGTCATTCCAGCTTGTCATTGTTCTCTCAACCATTGGGACATGTAGCATTGAAGATTGATGACATCTCACCAAGATCTCTCAGTTCAAGGATTCTGTCCCTCTAAGGTTTGACAACTGGCAATAACTGGCACGTTGATGAACAGGAGGCTCCGTATAATCATCACACATAACTTGATCTGATATTTGAGGTTTAATGTGGCTAAAAAATGTTGCTTTCAGTCTAGCTTTTATGTCCCTTCCACATGCCACATGCCACAGATTGGAGCTAGGTGCTTGAAAATTTGATCAATTGCAGATCTTAGAAACATCTATTACTTCCTCGATTTGCCTAACCTTACGGCTTCTTGGTGTTGTAATTTCAATGTTGAGGAGTGTATATGGCACTAATGCTCATCTATAACTAAGATCTCATTCACATGAACGTAGGCTGTCCGTGCAAACAGTGGGTCCGCAATATACGGGCACCAGCCATGTGCACTCTGTATCATGGATGCAGACCCGCAATCCTCAAGATACGGAGTGTTGCAGAGTGGAAGCACAGATTGGAAGCCCAAAGAAGCTTTGTTGAAATACGGCTTGTGCCTCCACACCCCAAAAAAATATGACATGTCCATTTTTTTGTTGCAGTGTGGACTCCAGTCAATGGGTCTGCATCCACAAACAACGTGCACACGGATGGTCCGCAGCACATGCACAGGGCACACACTATTGTGTGCATGAGCCATAAAGGGTATTCAAACCACTGATATAATGTAAAACTCATAGTTTCATGGCAGAAGGAGTTAACAGTACTGAAATATAAAGTAACACAGGAGGGAACAATGCAGTGCGATTTTCTAATCATGCCAAAAGTGAGGCAGGTGTCCAAAGTAAACTGGCGTACCACTAAAATCTTATGCATACTGTGCTAAGATATAGAACCCAGCCGCAAATATTCCCTTTATTCAAAAACTGTTTTAATGGTTCCACAATACCTTATCCAACTCCACAATCTTTAAAGCAGGTTCATGTATCATATCGTTCCTGACATGTTCCTCGGCACGGAACAAAGCCACATAATTTTCATGAACTTCCATTTCTTCAGCTTGAAAAAGTAAGAACCAGGTTAGAATTAGTGAAAAGTCAATGGAATTAACGTCTTATTCAGGTGCTTTAGTGCGGTCAATAAGAATGCAGCAGAGGAACACTAACCTGTCAAATCATTGCACTTATCCAGTCCATTCTCTGATATGGAGGGGGAATATCTCAATTCTTCTAAATGGTTATGTGAAATTTGACTAATGGGAGTTCTGGAAACAATCAAAAAGTGTATATATTTCATTTATCAACCTGTGTGCTATGGGAAGCAATATGAAATACGATATTATACAAACGTTCTAAATTTAAAGTAATTAGCAATAGAATAGGATAAAAAATACAATACAAGTGGTTCCTCAAGTTACAATATTAAAGGGGTTTTCCGGGATTTTACTACTGATGACCTGTCCTCAGGATGGGTCATCAGTATCTGATCGGTTGGGGTCGGACACCTGGGACCCCTGGCGATCAGCTGTTTGAGAAGGCACCGGCGCTCCCGTGAGTGCCACGGCATTCTCTAAGCTTTTTCTAGGCCAGTGAAGTCACGTTCATCACGTGACCTAGGAGCAGCTCAGCCCCATTCAAGTGAATGAGGCTGAGTGTGATACCAAACACAGTCGCTGTACAATGTACGACGCTGTGCTTGGTAAGCTGCGAGAAGGCAGCAGCGCTCGGAGGAGCACCGGTACCTTCTCAAACAGCTGATCGGCAGGGGTCCCGGGTGTCAGACCCCCACCGATCAGATACTGATGACCTGAGGATAGGTGATCAGTAGTAAAATCCTGGAAAACCCCTTTAATTGGTTCCGGGACAGCCACTCTATGTTGAAACCATTGTAACCGAGGTCTATAGCTTTATGGAAAACTGGTATTTGGTTCCAAAGCCCCAAAATGTCATCCTGAGATAAGAGAGAATGAAGATTTAAGAAGAATAAGCAGATAACTAGAACAGATGAAGTCCTTACATATAAGAGGAGGAGATGCTGGCAAATGTACAGTAAATCACTTTCTATGATCAGGACAGGAGCGTCTTCAGAGTCTTGTACATGTCCCAGAAAAATAAAATGGAGCTGCCCCTACCTGGTGACAGAAAGGAGCAGCTCATCCTAGTATAGACAGAGAGCAATACAGAAATGGCCATGCTGATTGAACGGATCTGACTCTGGGGCATTGTATACTACGTCTAGTTTCTAGTCTTACAATGTCTCAGAAAATACCATTGTATATTGAATATCCTGAGACCATTGTACAGTGAGGTATCACTGTATTACACATATTTTATGTGAGAAGTGAGGACATGACCGTTGTAGGGGGCAACATAAATTCATTGATATGTGCCAGAGACTTTTGATTTGCATTACACACAAAATACCTTTACTATATATATATATATATATATATATATATATAGCGCTGTACAGTGCCTAAATTTCATGCTTCGTGTTACACCTATTATTTGCCTGGCTGGTTTTTATATCAGTGCAATTTATATGTGTCAGATCTCAGAAGAAGAAAAATCCAAGTACCTGGGTGTAAAGAAAGTAAGAAAGTGACTAGTTGGTACATCGCCAATATGGTGAAAAAAAAACTATGAGACTATTTTATATTTATTCACACATTTTAAAGCTGCCATAAGTCTGAGACTCTTTACATGGTTAGACTCTATTGTAACAAGCCAGTAAGTGCATAGGCCCGATATACATTAACTTTTCCAAAGGACCCATATTTACCACAGGAAGGCTAAAAGAGTGTCCTTTTAACCTCCATCTGGCGACAGAATACCAGCAGACTACACTTTCCTATACAAAGGACCGCCACAATGGGAAACTCTAGGTAACATAGTGGGGGAAAAAAGTATTTAGTCAGCAATTTTGCAAGTTCTCCCACTTAAAAAGATGAGAGAGGCCTATAATTGACATCATAGGTAGACCTCAACTATGAGAGACAAAATGAGAAAACAAATCCAGAAAATTACATTGTCTGATTTTTAAAGAATTTATTTGCAAATTATGGTGGAAAATAAGTATTTGGTCAATAACAAACATTCATCTCAATACTTTGTTATATATCCTTTGTTGGCAATGACAGAGGTCAAACGTTTTCTGTAAGTCTTCACAAGGTTGGCACACACTGTAGCTGGTATGTTGGCCCATTCCTCCATGAAGATCTCCTCTGGCTAGGCCACTCCAGGACCTTGAAATGCTTCTTACGAAGCCACTCCTTCATTGCCCTGGTGGTCTTCTTGGGATCATTGTCATGCTGAAAGATCCAGCCACGTTTCATCTTCAATGCACTTACTGATGGAAGGAGGTTTGCACTCAAAATCTCACAATACATGGCCCCATTCATTCTTTCATGTACACGGATCAGTTGTCCTGCTCCCTCTGCAGAGAAAGAGCCCCAAAGCATGATGTTGCCACTCCCATGCTTCACGCAACGAGTTGTGTTTCTACCAAACAGTTCTACTTTGGTTTCATCTGACTATATGACATTCTCCCAATACTCTTCTGGAGCATCCAAATGCTCTCTAGCAAACTTCAGATGGGCCTGGATATGTACTGGCTTAAGCAGGAGGACACGTCTGTCACTGCAGGATCTGAGTCTCTGGTAGTGTAGTGTGTTACTGACGGTAGCCTTTGTTACGTTGGTCCCAGCTTTCTGCAGGTCATTCATTAGGTCCCCCCATGTGGTTCTGGGATTTTTGCTCACAGTTCTTGACATCATTTTGACCCCACGGGGTGAGATCTTGCATGGAGCCCCTGATCGAGGGAGATTATCAATGGTCTTGTCTTCCATTTTCTAATTATTGCTCCCACAGTTGATTTCTTCACACCAAGCTGCTTGCCTATTGCAGATTCTGTCTTCCCAGCCTGGTGCAGGTCTACAATTTTGTTTCTGGTGTCCTTCGACAGCTCTTTGGTCTTCATCATAGTGGAGTTTGGAGTGTGACTGTTTGAGGTTGTGTCTTTTATACTTATAACAAGTTCAAACAGGTGCCATTACTACAGGTAATGAGTGGAGGACAGATGAGCCTCTTAAAGAAGTAGTTAGAGGTCCGTGAGAGCCAGAAATCTTGCTTGTTTGTAGGTGTCCAAATATTTATTTTCCACCATAATTTGCAAATAAATTCTTTAAAAATCAGAAATGTGATTTTCTGGATTTGTTTTCTCATTTTGTCTCTCATAGTTGAAGTCTACCTATGATGTCAATTATAGGCCTCTCTCATCTTTTTAAGTGGGAGAACTTGCAAAATTGCTGACTAAATACTTTTTTCCCCACTGTATGCCACTGAACTCAAACACTACATACACATACACCTGTGGGGGCATTTTTTTTAATCAGTGCATTTTGCTCACTTTTTCAGTTGGTCTTTATTAAAAATTTTCTTCTTCAGTTTCAGTGCATTTACAGATTAACAGGCTTTCTGTTTCACACTGAATTCTTCTGGGAGCTGCTCTGACGGCTCGATTTGTGGCCATTATCTCTGAACTCCTGACAGCTCATAAACTCTCATTATAGCTATATTCTTAACGTTTGAGCTAATCTGTTCACCCTTGCTCCTTCTGCTTCCTCTGCAACCTCCTCACTCTGCTTCTTGAAGTATAATGCAAAATAACCGTGGAGCCCCAGTTATGGGTCTAGAACACAGTGAAAGCCAGATATCCCTCAAAGGAAGGAAAACCAAGCAAAGGGGTGTCCGCATTACAGAGATCACCAAATCCACCATATTAAGTGGCCCCTATGTCAAGATCCCGCACTTTTACAAGCTTTAAGGATGTGACGGGGAAGACCTAAGCCAGTTATCCATCCACAGACAGCTGTTTCGGGGTATTGCCCCTCATCAGTGTGGAGTAGGATTCTGGCTAACCGGGAGCAATGCCTTGGAGACTACTCAAACAAAACAATAGCTGATCTCAGGGAGACCAGCTACAAAAAACACTGTGGAGCCTCATTTAAGAGTCTCAACACAGCAAACCAAAGTGCAAAGCTCCCTGGGAAACAGTAATATGCAAAATAACCGTGGAGCCCCAGTTATGGGTCTACAACACAGTGAAAGACAGATATCCCTCAAAGGAAAGAAGTAGTCTTTGAGTAGTCTCCAAGGCATTGCTCCCGGTTAGCCAGAATCCTACTCTACACTGATGAGGGGCAATACCCCGAAACAGCTGTCTGTGGATGGATAACTGGCTTAGGTCTTCCCCGTCACATCCTTAAAGCTTGTAAAAGAGCGGGATCTTGACATAGGGGCAACTTAATATGGTGGATTTGGTGATCTCTGTAATGGGGACACCCCTTTGCTTGGTTTTCCTTCCTTTGAGGGATATCTGGCTTTCACTGTGTTCTAGACCCATAACTGGGGCTCCACGGTTATTTTGCATATTACTGTTTCCCAGGGAGCTTTGCACTTTGGATTGCTGTGTTGAGACTCTTAAATGAGGCCCCACGGTGTTTTTTGTAGCTGATCTCCCTGAGATCAGCTATTGTTTTGTTTGATTTTTCTTGAAGTACAAGGCCAGGTTCCTTCTTAGTCATCTCACCTAGCCCTGTCATATAGGAGGACAGGGAACCAGGAGCAGCAAAAGTGCTCAGAGTAGCTTGGGCCCACCCTAGGTGCATCTAACTTTTCATTTGCATATAGATTAAAAGCACTGTTTGTCCAGAAAGAAGCAAAACCGCTGAATGTAAGATATCATTAGTGATATCAGTGAATTTTATGGTGACAGATTCCCTTTAAAGAACTGAACTATTGCCCTTGTTAGGGAGCTGTTTAACATAGTAAATATAATACTAGGTGGTTGGCTGGGATTAGCTCCAGGTAGATATCCATAAAAGTAAAAGTGTGCTACATATCTAACAACCCCTGATGCCACAAAGTCCATTTTCTTTTTGTTTTCTGTTAATTGCCCTTAGGTTTTTCAGCAGGTGAAAGTCTGTACTGTGCTAGAGTTGGCAGGACTTGTATAAGAAGGAAAAGCTTAGCTACATGGTATACAGGACTACAAGGCTGGACAGAGGGCACAAAACAGAAGTAATATAGAGGGGTTTGAAAGCTAAGGAAAAAGTAAAGAAAACAAAACTCGAAGATGTTTTAATCTAATAGACATCTATGGCATGCTGCTAAAATGCATTTGAAGGATGGCAGGGGAACTAGGATAAAATGCCTGTGCCTTTTCAGTTTTTCATCAACCAGGTATTGATATGCAGTGTATGGGGCTGCGTGTAGAAGAAAAGTTGAAAAAGGTATCAGGCTTTTTCTAGAACATTCTGCTCAGACACGGATGCTCATCTGTTATACGATTAGCTAAGACACACCACATGATACAGCCTACCGCTTCCTCTCTGCTGTGGACTACTTCAAGCAGAATTTACATAACTGGAAAGATGTGGGGCTCAGAACTTCTTCATAAAAAATGAAACTGAAACTTACAACATAAGATGTAACCAATAGCTAAAGAACATTTATCCACAGTATGGAGGGAATTCATCACAAGGGTAATTATTTGAAGTCAGTATGGATCGAGTCTGTGTTGGTGTTCTTTGTACAAAAATTTATGATATCTCTCAGGTAGTTTGTTAAATATGATGCCAACTTTAAGGCCATATTCACATGACCGCAGGGCATCCGTGCCAGTGTTGCTGCCCGCAACCTATGGGGCCACTAAACACTGGCACCGGCTACGTAAACTCTGCATCACAGTGTGGACCCATTGAAATTGAATGGGTCTGTGATCAGCAAGATACCGCAAAAGATAGAACATCTTTTTCGGATCTGGAAGCCCACAGAGGGGCTTCCGGGTCTGAACCCAAAAGATAGGACATATCCTGTCTTTGCCGTATCTTGCGGATCGTGCACCCATTCAAATCAATGGGTCTGAACCTCGAGGCGGTCACCACATGGACACGGAGGGCCTAAACCTAACACTTTTGTCTAGAAATGCTACTCCCGTTTTCTGCACCACCCCTCTACTGGGGTAAGTTTGCAACCTTTTTTAAGCTAATAAACATAGCTAATCACGCCTACTTTTCAAAACTGGAGTGAGTGGTGTAAAAGTGCAGAAAGTCGTAACATTTTTAGCAAGTAAACGCAAAAAGTCACAATGTCTTATTCTGCAACTTTTTGAAGCCAGAATCGTAGACTACAGAACATTAAAAATTCCCCTGTGTTTATTCCATAAAGGAAAATGTGGTGGATGGATCTCTACATAAGCTCTTCAAACATAAAAGTATAATTCCAAATAATGACCATCTGCTTCTTAATTGCATTTACATCTTGTGGATATACTGTACCTTCTGTGCTTTTTTAGCATCAGCTTCTCCATGTAGCTTAAGCTACTTTCTTTGAACTCAATTTGCAATGGTTTTGAAGCAGCAGTGAGTACAGTCTGAACCTCCAAACTTCCAGTGTCATCTAGGAAACAAAAAGTTTGTCCATTACAACAGAACCATGTTGGAAGGGATAAGTCCAACTCATTGTGGATGGAGGGCTTTCATTATAAACCTGGATCACTACCGAATCCTATAACAACCTCAGCTCAGCTGATCAGAGCAGTACGGTTAGTAGCCCTAAAGCCATGTTATGTATGCTAAAATACAGATGCACTGCACCTGTCCGGAAGAAGCCTAATTCTGAGGTTACATGTACAATCAGTAAGTTTGCCTTGGTGTATAAAATATTTTTTATATTTTTGATAGACAGTTTTTTGCACTTACAAAGGGACAACCATCTTTCTCCACCTGAAATTTGATCAGTACAGCAGATAAGGCTAGTTTCACACTAGCACTAAACTATTCTGGCAGGTCTAGCCGGATACTGCCTGGAGCACCGCCAGGCACCATGAACTATAATGGAACCCGGACTGTTTCCTGCCGAGGTTTAAGCCAAATAATGCTGCAAACTGAGGTTTTTGTTTGCCGAATCCCAGCAGTAATGGCGGAAATAGGCTGGATCCCAGCTTGGTCCCATTACAGTCAATGGGCTCTGGCAGGGAAAGGTAGTATCTGGCTATGCCGGATACAATGAACATCGGCAGGCTGTTCCTCCACCGGAACAGCCTGACGGAACAGTTTGGTGCTAGTATGCAAAAGGATTAGAAGTGACACTGTTGCAGAAACGATTCAGCTGAGTCCAGTTCATGTACTGTATAAGTACTGTTTATAGATATCGAAAACAATCACAGTGCGCTTCGAGGGCCATCCTCAAAACGCACTGTGGTCGGAAACGCAGATCACTGGCTGCAGTCAGGAGCCCAACACTAGTAGGTGAGTAGCATATTTACCTCTATTTATCTCTGTCTTATATGGTACCCATGGTTCTTCATGAGGCGTTGCCTCTTTTTCTTTTCTTTAGTAGGAGCAGTAGGAAAATATGGGAACAGAGCCTTACCAACAACTAGATTGCACAGATTAACTGTAGCAGGTAACAGATACCACAAGTACAGTGCATTCAAAGTAAGCTTTGTTAATTTAAAGCTTTTACATCCCAATGCAGTTAAAACATAAAGCACCAACAGAGCCTGTTTGCTGGCAAGCGAATCTTCAGATGCAAAATATGTAATTAGTGAGAAAATAAATGCAAAATGCTAATGTACAAACCTTTGATGATGAAGAATCATCTGAATTGCAAAGAAATGTTAGATGTTGTATGGTATATGGATTAAATAGAATAAAAATGTGCTTGTTTTTCCTCAGTGGGCTGAAGAATAAGAAGTCAAGTCCCAGAAGAGTGATCTAAAGAAAGTGCCATGCGTCTTTTAAATGGGTCTGTTCTCCACAAGGATAAGAAACACAAAGGAACTCTTTGGGGATTCTTACGACAGGTGCTCTGCATTCAGACGCCCATAAATTATTCGATTTTGTGACAACACCACTAATTTAACTATTCAAAGCAGAATATGCACACAAAGGAAGGAGAAGGGACACAGAAGAAAAACGAACTTCTTAAAGGGTTATCCAACAAATGTAAAACTCTTTTCTCATTTACCTATTAATCTGGGAAAGGGGGGGGGCGGATTTTGTTTCCTTTCTGTAGGTGGGCAATAGGTAAAAAAAAACCACCCACATCTCTAAGGACACATTGCAATTAGTTGTTGTTAACCTCTTAATATCCTGTATGCAAAATAGCAATTTCCTTCTGCACTGTCTAGAGAGAGATACAGCTATATATTTCCACGACTTTAGAAGTAGGGATGAATGAAAGATGTCTGAGTCACTTCACCTGTAACAGATCACTATGCCAGCACTAAGGGAAGAGGAAGGGAGCAGGGACACTACTGAGCATGTAAGTCTAAGGGCCTGTTCACATGACCGCGTGAACGGGTCCACATCTATTCCGTGGAATAGATGCGGCTCCAGTCACTTCAATGAGAGTGGGCAGCCGCGGCTCCGCAAAAAGAAAAAAAAAAATATAGAACATGCCGTATTCTTGTCTGCAGTAGTAGACAAGAATAGGCATTTTGAATGCAAATTGTGGAACACACACTGGTCGGCATCCGTGGTATTGCGGATCCACATTTTTGCGGATCCGCAATACCACGGCCGTCTGAACGGCCCCTTACTCTACATGCAGGAGAAGGTGGACCAGATGGATAAACAGCAGGGGGCGCTACCAGAGAGGAAAACTTAATTTACATAACAAAAACAAAGAATAATTTTATTGTATTTATATTGCAATAATCCTTCATTTCAAATGCTCTGTCACATAAGATAATCAAAACATCTAGACCTTTAGGGTGGTGCCACCTCAAGAAACACTCCGATGTGGAACTTCACACTTTGGATACTTTTATTTGAAAAAGCCAAGTTCACTGCTCACCTCCTCAAACCACATTCCCTGTATAATGCTGCACAGAAACTCTGCAGTGAATCCAATAGCCACGACTAAGGACTAAGTTTCAGTGAGAAACGCATCAGCGTTAAACGATATGCAGATCGGGATTTTAATTACTGAAGAAATAAAACTTACATTTAAGTTTTATTTAACTCCTACTGCCAGCTGCTGGACATTTTTCCTGTGTAACTATTGTATGCCCCTACCAACTGTGTTCTTTACGGTCCTATTATGCGCTTTACCCAGGTCAATTTTCACAATCACAATTTGATATTTCCTCTTCGCCTTCCAAGAGCCGTAACACTTTAACCCATGGGGCATACATGTACATGCCAGATCCTCAAAGATGGTGCCGGTTCAGCCACTGAGCGGGCACCAAAGTCCATGATCAGCAATAACAGTGATCAAACCTCTGGAGCGCTGCACATTTCCAGCTTCTTTATTGCAGTGTATGGTGATTACCTGCCTTCTATTAACCTTGCTCAAGGCCCACAACTGCCATGATAACAGCTGGAACTCCACAACTGCGTTGCAGGGGGGATCAATTTGGGGCAGAGGGCCCCTAACTCTGTCCAATATGGCGGTCACTATTGAGTTATCTCCGATACTGACTGCGGCAGGCAGATGTCAGCTGTATAATATAGCCAGCACCCACCATGTATGGAACAGACTCAGCTCCTGAACCTGCTCCATAGATTTCTAACAAACCTGTGATATACAAGGTGTGTAAAGAGCTTAAAGTAGAGTATTTCAAAAATGATTAAAAACTGCAGAGAATTATTTAAAAAAGAAGCAATACTTACCTCTCTCTTTACCGGTGGCTCCTGTTATTGTCCCCCACCCATTTCCATTTCCTGCTTTATTTTGACATAGACATGTGACTTATGCTGCCAATCACTGGCCATCAGTGTCCATGATTGACTGAGCTGTCAGATTACCATGTCAAAAGGTAGCAAGAAAAGAGACAGGTGGGGGATCTGGGAAACCTCAGAACTAGGGTGACTCTTCTATTCTATTAATTTATAACATCCTAAAATGTTTTTGGGTTGGAAGCCTCTTTAATAAGCAATTCAAGAACAATAGAGAGAGGGCAGAGATTCATGACAGGTTTACTAAGGTCTCCCTGAGCTTTGCTGGTGAGTAGGGTCAGATTGGAACCTACAGTGGGCCGAGATTGATACAATAATGGGCCCCAAAGATCTTTGGAGCCAATCATTTGTCACTAGGGTCTAATTCTGGGAGTCAAAATCTGTTGACAATAAAAGAGTTGGTCCTCGAGAATAATTTCTTCTAATGAGCCCCAGACTCAGTGCAGGTCAGCACAGGGGTTGATTTGTAGAATGGAGGCACACGGCAGGTACAGTAATAATACGTCATTAGGTTAGAGGAGCACTCTGAGTCCACACAAAACTTAATTTAGGAGTTTCATCTTCACAGAACTTTTTTATAATACTATTTCTTGTTTACTATTGCACTCTACTTATCTTGGCTTACAATCTCAATGAAACCATATTTTTAACAGTTAGATAAGAATGTAGCTTTAAGGGGTTTTCCTTACATTTTTTTAATGGTCTTCCCGGGCCATTGCAGTGCTCCCTGGTGTAATTAGGTTGTGGGCACTTCCTGGATCATGTGCTGGACATTCGGCACGTGATCCTAGCTTGGTTACAAACCGCAATGTAGATAGGTCGCACCTGCGCAGTCAGGCAGCCTCGGGCAGTGACTGCTCACAGCGCCTAAGGCTGCCTGACTGCGCAGATGCAACCCACGAGCCGAATGTACGGCATGTGATCCAGGAAATGCCCACAACCTCATTAGACTTGGGGAGTAGAGCACTGACAAACTGTTACATTTTAAATAAAAAGCAATAGGAAAGAATATTTTTAGATAAGTAGAATGGAATGATAAAAAACACCTCCAAGATTCCCCATAGCCTTTAAATAAAAGCAGGTATATGTTCAGCTAATGTGTAGGCCAGTTCTGCCAACTGTGAGCCGAGAGGCTGCACAGAGTTCTATTGAATTTCAGCATATGCTTTGCTTGCCATGAAGCATACAGGGACCTGCCACATCCGAACTAGTAATATATTTTACAATGCATGATACTAATGGGATATTATTTAAAAAAGGAAAAAAGCTCACTCTACAATTTTCCTTCGCCTGTAAAATACTTTACCAGAATATTAAACCAACCATTGTGTGGGAGCCTGATAGCTGCCGCTGATTGCTCAGGTCTCTGCTCTCTATCCTCATCTAACTTCATCTTTAACTTTAGAAAGATCCCAATAAAGCCCAAAAATGACTGCAAAGCCAGCAATAACCACTGTGTTACCTGCTTCCACTTTTAAGACATTCACTTGTCGTGATTTATTCCTGGCTTCATTTCTCCATTCCAGTAAAGCTTCATTAAAATATTTCGCTGATTCCTCCTCATTGAAAGTTCCATCCAGGAGAGATCCACTACTTTTAGTTAGGTGTTCTTTTCTGGGCTCTGAGTTAAGAGACTGTTGGAGAGTTTGTAAAGATATCAGTTTTGTATATTGCAGTACATTGGATTTTTTTTTTTTTAAGTGCAGGAAATGGTATATATATTAAAAAAAAACACATTACTCATCCCCGCCTGCAATCACTGGCCTGAAGCAGTCAGATGAATGATCTTTTGTTAGGTTGGTGGCCCATGTCCACCACTGTCCTGCTGTCCCGGGCAGACGCAGGTGTCTCTCCACTCTCCCTGTGTGTATTGGGACTTGTGCTCAGTCAAGTTCCTTTACGGCACTGATAGAGTTAATCCTTCCCTTTTGCTCCCTTCCAGCTCCTGACTAAGGTGCTGATCGGTCTCCTTATTTAGCTGGGCTGTGGATCCACCTCCATTCCTCAGCTTTGAGGTTTTCTAGTCTCTAGTAACCAGCGAAGGTGTGACCTCTTATCTGACTACCCATGTACCGTACCTTGCCTTACTGATTCTGCTACTAGCCAACTGCTATCTGGATTACGCAGGTACTCAGCCTCCCCTGCTCTTGGACTGTGTTAAGACTATGCCTTTTGCCTTATTCCTTGGTGCTTCACACCAGTTTGCCTGACTCCTGTAGGTCAGCAGCCAACTACACCAGGACTACTCCAGGAGGTAGCGGCCTAGCTGGTTCCCTGCAGCGAAGACAACATCCCTGTACAGGGGTTTAAATAATGAATATCAGGGAACCACCAGGACAATGCTCTTAGCCCAAAGTCAAATACGTTAGTTGGCACAGTGGGTCCACATACTGTCCATTACATCTATGTAACGTCATCCCGGACAAGCCCTTCAAAGTAGTCTAACAAAAACCTAAGCAATACAAAAGGAATCTATTTTGATCAACGTAATTGCCAATTTATCAGGTATACACAGTATTACAATGTATTTGCAATATATAATAGTCACAGCAGCGCCTATGAGCAAGAACTGATTGATAATCTGAAACGCGTAAGCTAAACTATGCTGACCAGGGACCATGCTGGGTTTTAATATGGATCTAATAGAGGGTTTCTACTGGAATCTCCATTATCTGATTTTTTTTTTTCGGTATTGTAGCCCTTGTCTTTCAAGGACTGTAAAATGAAGGCACAGTATATCATATCTACATTTAACAGTACACAATCTATTGATCCTTGGAAGCAGCGATTTAAGACTGAAGAAAGACTGACTGTAATATCCTCCATCATGATGACTGAAGGAGCTCCAGAAAAATGTCTGCCCCATAATCTCTACTTTATCTTACAAATCTACAGGACATTTATAATGCTATGTAAATTCTATTAGTAGTGCTAAGTACATTTTATGTCACACTTTGTACAATGTTAGATTTATTGTTCCACTTTGTCTTCACCAAGACTACATCATAGCATAGAGAAAGCAGAAAACATTCAATCTTTCTTGTTCCTGTACATTTTGCCACTTATTATCTTGAAGCCGCCTAACATCTTATTCAAAGGGAGCGTTTGCTATTAGAAGAAAAAGGTCGTCTTTTTCCCAGAAACTGCCCTCTTTTTGTCCATGGGCTGTGTCCGATATTACAGCTCAGCTCCATTCACTTTGGACAGTAATGTTGCTGTTTCCGGAAAAAATGATTTAAAAAAAAAAAAAAAACAGGTCAGCCCCTTTTCTTTCCTGCTGTCTGAGAAGGCCGATGGGTCTTAGAGCATTCAGCTACATGTACTCGAAAGGTGGTCTCCAAGACAGGAAAGGTTCCCATATACCTTTAATAACCATCTGCTGAATCGGCCAACAACTATTTCTCCTGTCTTCCTCAAATGCATGCATGTAAGCCAAGCATGCGTGTGTTTTCAACAGCAAGAGAGGAGAAAGCTGCTGCCGGACACATCTGACAGACGCTTATCTACTGCCAGAACAACAGGTTGGACTCTGAAATTTAACATGCTCTCTCCTTTGTTTCTACCAAAATCAACTGAAAGTCAGGGGCCCCCATATACATTAGTATACTATAGCATAGTTGGTCAGTTCCACTGAAAATGGTGGGTTTGACAAAAATGGGGACAAAAGGGGTTGCTTGCCCACTTTAGGAAAAGCCCCCAGAGTCCCAGCCATCAGAGTGGCTGGTGCTTTTTCCTACAGTGTGTAAGCACGGCCACTGCTCCTGGATTGTAGGGTGGAAAAATGAATCCAGCCAGCAAAGGAAGCAATATGGATATTAATACATTAGTAAGTGCCTTGTAATAACTTTCTCTACATAATAAATGCTATTTGCTGACGTAAGACAACCCCTTTAAGTCAAGTGAATGCTAGGCAGCCAAAAGCATCAGAACTGCAGAGTGAGGTCCGAGGTTGCAGGAACCTCAAGCAGCCAGTACACCATGCAGCTTTGCCATGGGCATGGTTTTCAAATAGATTGTTAATTGACTGGTTGCCGATAAATATGAATCTGACACTGATTTATTGCCCACATGCGGACAAGAATAGGCATTTTCTATTATTTTCGCGGAGCCGAGGCTGCCCGCTCTCATTGAAGTGAACGGAGCCGCATCTATTCAGCAAAATTGCGGAATGGATGCGGACCCATTCACACGGTCGTGTGAACGGGCCCTTAGAGGGAGCTCCTACAGTTACTGCAGTGGGAGTCAAATACACATCAATCTGAACTAAGCCCTACTCGCTTGGCATAAGCGCAGAAACAAATAGCGCATTATTGCTGGCACTCTGCATTTTACTAATGGTAGAAATTCCGCTTACGTTTGTGCTGCCAATAATCTCTTTGTCTTTTCCACGTTCTCCACTTCCCTCATCAACATTCTGCTCTTTCTCGAAAGCCTGTGAAATATCTAATTTGCCATCTTGAGATTTCTCCTGCAAATATGAAATATTCGAGGTAAACCGAATTACTAAACAATTTCACCGCTGACATAAATGCATGAAATTAGCAACCCACTGGCTCCCAGTATGTTGCGCGGATATTTCCAGTGGACATTTCACTTTTGCTGTACTTTCTATGCATGTTAAATTCTGGTTGAATTGTCTGTGCTTATTATTTTTAAAAAAAATGCAAATTGGCATAGAAGAAGTGTACTTAAGGAAACGACTAAAGACGAGCAGAACGGTTTCTTTTCTCTTCGGCTGCTCGGAGCGCGTTTATCTTTTGAAGCCACTGTATAAAAAGCATTCTTAAGTCCGGGTTGGGCTTAAATTGGAATGCGAGGCACAGCTCCATCGGATTTTTTGACATATTTTATTTTTATGGCATTCGGCTTTGCATGTGTTGGCAGTTGTAGTTCAATTAAGTTAAAAACCAAAGCTTGTGCTGCTTCATTTCAGATGCTCTTTTATATGGTATGCAGGTGTATCTTAAGAGGCAGTTACTTATGTAAGACTGCACATTTAAGACGTTCATTTCCATACTAAACAAGACACATCTCTCTGCCTAATATCAAACTAACCGCAAGTTAAGGGGAAACGGTAGGAACATTATCTAAAAATCTATCAAACAGCAGACACTGACTGCATGCTCAGAGAGAGAAGGGCTTTGATTCTTTGCTGCCTGATTTTTTTTTGTCCTCCACTGTCAAGGCAGAAATGAATGATCAATGCAGGCGGTGTCTCTCAAAGTTCGGTCTGCAGAAGTTTTACGAAGAAAGGAAACTTACTTTGGCATTACCGGTAATTAATAAGGACACGTGCTTTGCTTGCGTGCTTGTCAGCCTCAACAGGGACCAGACAGTTGAGATTTTCAAAAGTGCACACAAAATCCAATATGCCCTGGGAGTTTACATAATGTGAACCCCGATTATGGTCTTGTTGTGTCTGTTCCTGGACAACGGTTACAAAATCCATGAGACTTTAGTCATGTTTTCGCTACTGTTGAGGCCGCATTAAACAGACCAGAAAATTTCTGAATCTCGTCATGTTCTATTTTCCTAACCAGCTTATTCGGAGGAGCTTCAGTGGGGCAGCGTGAGACGTGTTCTGCTTCAACAGATTTACAGTCAGCAGAAGATCAGCCACGGTGGCGGGAAGAATCAATTGTATTGGTGAGACAACCAGCATCCTTCATTCTGCAAGATCAATCTTAGTCTTTTGAGCTATACTGTTTGGGCCATTAGTAGGGGCCTTAGTTTTGTTTTCTATGGAATTGCTTATATGTGACTGATTTTTACAGTGCATGATAATAGATGCAGAGCAGATACAATTAGGGTTTGCTCACTTGGCTTCAAAGTCACAAGATTTTGGTCCGTATTCTGGAGCAAATTCTGCAGTACCATGGCACATCCACACCTCATTTTTCAGATGGGAATCCGCACTGATGTTCATAGAGGTATGGATACAGATTTTTCAGCACGGACTGGAAATCTGAGTCAAGAAAGGACATGCCTCTTCTTTGTGCAGATTCCTATTGAATTGGGCTAATATGCAGTCCAATCCGTAGCATGACAAACTAGCTCTTCAATTTCTGCTGTGGAGTCCGAGGTGTTTTTTGGCTGTGGGAATAAGGCCTTTTAGTGCAACAAGATGTTATGAGTTATATCTAGAATACTACTTAATATATTTAGGGTTTTTAAGTTGGAATAGAAAATATGCATCGATTTTGTGAGAAGGAAATTCAAGAGGGTGATATTGGTGAGTATATAAACTGATAAAATAATTTCAAGCAAATTAATTCAGTTATCATAAAGGCAACCCTGTCCACGTGTGGACATCACAGAAAATGTGCCATGCTCAAGACCCCTATATGAGGAAGGTCTGGTCCTATTTGATGCAGATTTCTCCAGGAATGATTTAAAATGGCTACCAGTAACCTATCCTGGAATGTGAATCATACTGGTTGCCTCCACTTGTAGAGCTACCTGGGTGGGTGAAGGGGCCAGGGTCTCACTACACACTACATTGCTCTACAATAGATGGTAATGATGTGATCCTTGACAGGAATGTTCGCCAAGATGTATTATATGCAAATGCCAGAGCACAGTGTATGGTGAGGCCCCAACCCCTCATCCTCTGAGGCAGCTCTGCAAGTGGTGGCAACTAGTCTTGCTCACATTTATGCCAGGTTGCTGGCAGCCATTTAAATAATTGAAAGAGAACCCCTTCAACTCCTGATCGTCTGTATCTGAGAAGTCACTTCAGCAACAATCAGGTGATTGGTGTGCTCGTGTTCACAAAATGGTCGCCTTAATGAGACCTCTTTAATGCGATAAGTTAATGCATGATATATTTTATAACTCTATCTATCTGGCTTGATAATAGTCCCAGTAAGAGGACTGAAACGTCGCCTGGGTGATTAAAGGCGCACAATTTTTTCACCTATCTGGATGTGCTGTGGTCATTTTTTTCTTTTGTCTGTGGATGTTGGTAGACATCAGACTGCTGGCACTCCGTTTACTATTGGTCTAGCAGTGCTGCCCTGTTTTTTGTATTTTTGGAATATCTATCTATCTATCTATCTATCTATCTATCTATCTGTCTATCTATCATTCCATCTTACTCATCGGTTCTATCGATCTATCTACATAAAAACGGTAGCAAACTGTGATGACTATGAATGTCACATATGGGATCTGTAGTTGGCAGTGACATGGGGTAAAGTTGTGGCTGCCACTTACTGGGAATGTAAATATCCCTACCATGAGGGACTTTTTGACACTGTTTACAGCAGGCTGCAGCCTACACTTCAGTCGGTAACTGTAACTTTATGGAGGTCAGGTCCTGTGTTTTAGAGGGCTGTGCATATCTGCGTTTTTCAAAATCCTATTCACTACATTGCAAAATCAAATAATTATCCAATGAAAGGTGCCATGATACATGGTAACTACAAAATCAGCTACAGTAATCCAAACAGCAAGACAGTTAGCTGTTGGCAAACAGCTCTTATGTACCTATGGCATATTCACAGGATGTGCCAAAAAGTCAGGAAGGTGGGTGCTGCACCAACAATCAACCAGTCTGCCCTTAACCTGTTACATCCTTTAACCTGTTACATTAAGAAAGTTTGCCACCCATATATACATCTGAGGGAGGTGGCCATAGGGCTGTCTCTATTTAAAGTGGTTGTATATCCCCTTTTCCACCCAGGCAACTCCCCTAATATGAGCATCTCCGTCTCCCTGCGCTAAAATGTGCAGAACAAAGGCTTATGGAGATCCAGTGGCGTACCGGCTCTCCATAGGGTAAGCTAGGCGTAAGCAAGGGCCTGTTTGTTATCCTCCTAGCAGTGGAGCCTGGTGATGTCACTGGCACTGATGGGCGGGCTTCAGCGCTGACCTAGCCCGTAAAACAGCTAGAGCAGCGCTAAAGCCCACCCATCAGTGTCAGTGACTTCACCAGCGACACTGCCAGGCGGACAACAAACAGCCATGGTCGTGGGAAGAATCAATTGTAATGTTGAGACAACCAGCATCATTCATTGTCTGCAAGATCAATCTTAGTCTTTTGAGTTTTACTGTTTGGGCCATTAGTAGGTGCCTTAGGTTTGCTTTCCATTGCAAGAGCAAAGGAGAGCATCATAGCATGAAATGCTCCGATCATCATGTTAGAGGGGCCGGAAGGGTAAAAATGGGGATATGTTCAGCTCTGAACCCGGACAACCCCTTTAAAGTGTCACTAAACTTTTAAAAAGCTTTGGAAATGTCACAGCAACATATGAAAGGTTTTGATCAGTGGGGGACTTAGTGCTGAGAGAGTAGTGCTCATATAGAACACTCTCCTCACTATAGGAGATGAGCTCAATAGAAAGTCTCCCAGATCAGTCTACTGCATCAAGGAGAGTGAGTGCAATATACAGTACGAGTACTTCTCTCTCCTCATTCTAGCGATCGGTGAGGTCTCAGCACTCAGACCCCCAGTGATCAAAACCTTTGATATGATGATATGAAAAATCAAAAGTTTTTTCAAGTGTCAGTGACCCTTTCAGTGAACCTTTCTGTTCAGTCTGCACTAAAGTTCAGACCCTCTTTCTCCTAAGCACCGGGGTCCCCATAGGTGGAATCTGCTCCTATCATATAAATAAATGGGATAGCTGCACAACTTTTCATTATGCAATTACGTCATATAAAACCAGTAATTCCCGTTAATGCATCACACGCAAAAACACCACTTGGTGCTGACCCAAAGCATTACTTTTTGTACTCCCAGACTAGTGTTTTACAAACTGTTCCATCTCATAACACAAGCAAATTAGTTGTCAGAGATTATACAAAGACTTTTGGTGCGTGACAACCTTTCAATTTCAAGTCTTTTATTGATATATTCTTCACACAACATTTATCTTATGAACGCTATAAGTACAGACAACTCTATATCTGGACTGCAATCGCTGCTATCACTACGTGCTGTGAGTTGCTCCTTCCTAAACCATCTGAAAAAGAAATGCTGATGGAGGCTAACCTGAGGTGCGGAGTCTTTACCCTTAACCCCCACTTTACCGGTCAGAACCCCAAGCCGCAGTGCCCTGGAAAACCCACAGTAGACAGAAGAGCTGATAGCAGGCTGGGCTAAATACACAGGACAGATCCAGGACAGCAACAACCGGTGAACGTCAAGTCCAATATCACTGTCAGAAGGCAATGTCAGAATGGTGGGCTAGGGCTGATATTTGGAAAGTCAGAACAAGCAAAGTGAGGCATGCTGGATCAAACACAGAAAATCACAGAAAAGGAAACAGGAAAATAGCTAGGAATCTCACCACAGAGACTGATAACTAAGCAATTGGAGATTAAAGCAATTAAAGGATTCCCCTTCTACAACCAAAAAGTGGCATCACAAGTCACAATTCTGCAGCTGGAACTGTGAAGCAGAGAGAGCCAGGGAAGAAGAAAGCCATCAATTCCTATTGCTATGGTAGAGAAAAAGCTCCCTGGGAGCCCACGTTCCCCGGGGCCAACAGCTGCATACACTGCACCTATATTACAGCATATCTTGAGCAGTAATCATGCGGCTAAGTTTAATCTTTGCAATGACATTAGCGTGGCTGTAAGAAAACGTTTCTTTTTTTCCCATCCATACACTTAAAGGCTACGTACACCTTCAGGGACATTTTTCTTATGACTGCATTTTACTCATTTTGGGTAAGGACGAGCGAACCCGTGGCAGTTCGGGTTCGCCGGGTTCAGCCAAACTTCAGGTACCGAACGTGACCCGGACCCCACTGAAGTCAATGGGGACCCGAACTTTACTTTATTATATTCCGTTATAACATGGTTATAGTGGAAAATAATAGCATTCTTAAGACAGAATGCAAAAGAATATGGCAATTTAGGGGTTAAAAAAAGAAACAACTCACCTCATCTACTTGGCTGCCGCAGCGTCTTCTATTGTCGTTCAGCAGGAACTGCAAAAGAACTTGCAATGACGTCACCGCGCTCACCAAGTCATCACAGGTCCTTCTATCTTCATTTAGCAGGACTTACAATGGCATCACCTCGCTCACCACATGGTGAGCTCAGTGACATCATCGCAGGTCCTTTTGAAGGTCCTGCTGAAAGAAGATAGAAGACACTGCGGCGGAGTGATCAGGTGAATGAGGTGAGTTGGGTATTTTTTTAACCCCTAAATTGCCATACTCTTTTGCATTTTGCATTCGCTATAACCATGTTTTAGCGGAAAATAATTTAAAAAATAATAAAATTTATCAGTGAAAAGCAGTTCAGGTTAGCTCACCCCTAATTTAAAAATCATTTTAAAAATCATTTTTTAATTGTTCTTTATTAAAAATGTTCAGCCGTTTCTGAGTACAAGTGTTAAAAATCAGTCTTGATATGCACCCTCACATTAAGGGTTAAGTATGGTAAGAAGTATTTATTGAGAAAAGGACATTTAAAATATTTTTAAAAAAGTACAAAAATATAAAAAAATCGATAATACAAAAAGAAATACTAATAAAAACTTATGTGTCTGTTGTCTAATATACCCAGGCGCCTTGGGTTGTGTTATAAACAGCAGAGGTAGAGTAAATATGGTCAATGACCCTGTAGGAAATAGTTCAATGTTGCATAAATAAGTACAAAAAATACAATAAATTGAAAAATACAAAAAATTATAATAGTGCTGACAGGGCTTCACCTTAGATTGCAACTGATAGTTATAATTATTTATGGCAACTGGTGGTTGCTATCGCCAGTGTATTCCTATTAAAAGGATATATATTGTTACTGTTGTAATCTCTCTATAATAATCGATATCCATATAATTATATCAATTTGCAATCAAGCGAACGTAAGAGTGATATAAAATCTCTATGTAGTTGTATCACGTTGTAATTGAATAACCACCGTCATATAACCGTCATACAAGGCTGTAAATATAGTGCGCTCCAGGTCTTCTATATATTTAAGTAATAGGAAGCTCTATAGTCCGCGCATCTATTATAGTTGAGTTGTGGCCAAAGACTTTAAGTTACATGCAGCGCTTAGTCATATACACAATTTATGTGTATGGGGTACATTACCCTCCGCTGTTTTCAGATGGCAACCGCTCACTCTGGAAGATCAGTCCTGTAATGGATCGCGCGCAAGAACAGCGTGCCTTTCTTCAGCGTACCTCGTGGCGTCCCACGTGTACGCTGTCTTGTCAATCAAGATTCCCAGTGGTAGCGATGTTCTTCTCCAATAGCGATATGTTGATAGTCTTTCACTGCAGTGTTCTTTTTAGTTGTTGATTCAGTCTCTCTCCTATGGCTCAAGGAGACCCTTCTAATGGTACCAATAGCTCAGCCCAAAATGAGTGAAATGCAATAATAAACTGCTGGCTTTGCCTGATGGACTCTGTTTCCAATGCTACTGTATGCGGCTGCCAATCCTCAGAGCGCCATCACACACTTCTCTACAGAAGGCAGTTTGCATGTTATTGATATCAAATAAAAAGGTGTAATTCTGACTGCTCCTGAGGACCAGACACAGCTTGTAAGACAGTATTTAACAGAATGCTGCACAGTGGTGACATTTTCTTCTCCATACAACTGTAGAATTAAAGATGGCTCCGTTAAATGGCCATTTTTAGATAAATAGCCCCATTACAGTCTGTTTTCTAAGGCTCCAATTAGGAGTTCTGACAGCGGCAGCAAACAATTTCTTTTCTATTATAAAATAACTTTTCCAAAGTGTTGGCACAGACAATCTTCTTCAACTGGGTCACACAATTCCGAAAACAACATAAATGAACTACTGCAAGAAATTCTAACATCATACTAGAATCAGTTTAGGATTTAGCTAAATCTAAGCATTAAGCCGGCATATTAACTGTAAAGCTTCTTTAAGACTCACTTTGGATTAACTTTTCTTAGTTTAATTAGAACAATTTTAAAAGAATGCAATTGACTCTAAATTTATATTTTAATCCATTCATTAGAATAAGAAACACTTTGCCTTGTATATCTCACTTGCTACGTTGTAGCTGTTTGTCTCTCCTCATTTTAATTAAATGGATTGGAAATCGCTATATCATATGTCTGGATAATAGCGGAAATGGGTTTTGAATTATTCTAACGTTGCAATATGCCAGGTCTGAAAATAAATATACCTACAATTATATAGGAAATTTGTGTTTCTCGTTTACAGGGGGCAAGTTAGAGAAAGGAGGAAATTGTGACCCCTGTGAAATATAAAAGAAAGCTAAATAAGATAAAATTATTGCAGGATTTTTAAATAGGATATGATATAATTACTTCTGGTTTATCTCTTCGTGATGACTATCCTGACAATGAATTGACCCCTCAGCTGTTATTGCTGGAGAAAGTGACCAGCAAATACATAAAACTCACTGAAATGAAATGTCCGTCGTCTAATTCACCGACGAGCCATGCTCCTGGCAGAAGCTTTTTTCTTTGGTTAATACAGGAGGAGACTAAGCTTGGGAGCTCCTCTTTTATTTTATTTTCTCTTCTTTCCTAAGGGTACATTCACACATGGCTGATTTGTTGCAAAAATTCCTGCAACTGAAAATTAGATTAATTCATCTGAATGGGATTGTTTCTGCAGGACGCACATGAATTTTTGCAAGCCCCATGTAGTAGAATGTAGTTCCAGAAATTTCTCCAACATATCTACTGCATGTAAGTTCACCTTAACCACCTAACTGTTCTGCCCGAGTCCAGCTCAGGCAGCGTGAAAAGTAACTAACTGGAGGGGGAGGGCTGCTTTAGATGGTGATATCTCTTCAATGGTGGAAGCTAGAAACATGCAACTGGTCTTGACTGAAAGCTGAAAGTTCAGACTGACAGCTAACGTCCAAGGAACAGAGGAGAAATCACTGTTAGAAATCAAGTCGTGAATAATCACGAGTAAAACCTGTTTTTACTTTCTTTTTCAGCAGCATTCACAGCATCCCGATTTCTATCAGTGATATCTTTCTCTGTCCTGAACACATTGCTGTCATTTTGTATTGTCTGAAAGCCTGTCTGAATGTCTGCTTTCAAACAAGATCAGTTGCATGTTTCTAGCTGCTACCATTCAGGAGGTAGCAGCATCTGAAGCAGCCCTCCCCCCTCCAGTTAGCTACTTTTCCCCACTGCTGGAGCTCCACTCTGGCAAAACAGTTAGGGGGTCAAAGGTTGCATTTCCGGTTTGCATTAAAGGGGTTGTTCCATGAAAAAATGTTCTACAGTTTTCAAACCAGCACCTGGATCTGAATACTTTTGTAATTGCATGTAATTAAAAATTCTGTATAGCTACTGAGTTATTCAATAAAATGCATCTGTATAGGACCACTTAATTTCTTATTTCTTTGTCCTATTCACTGAGCAGACCGCACATGCTCAGTTTCAACTTTTAACTGTCTCCTGAGCTGTGATTGGAAGAGCATGGACACACTCCTTTAGCTGCAGCAAAAAAGACACTCCCTGAGCTGTCAGCTTGATATGAATCTAGAAGAGCAATGAATGTGGAGATCTCTGGATCCATGTGAGGTACAGGGCTGGTTCTAGCTTTGTTTAAAAAAAATGGTTGTCATATATATATATATATACTATATGATGTCTGATTTTCATTTTTTACTTTATTAGTGGGATAACCCCTTTAACATCCTTTAAAATAGTAATTTATGAAGGTAGCTGTGATTATGTAATGTACTTCTTTTTACTTTTATTCACAGGACCATGTACGTGCAGCTCATTCTTATTTCCTGTGTTGTCCATGGGTGTATTAAAGCCACAACAGGGTCAGTGATAGGGGAGTGTCTATGTAACTAGCTGGGTAGGAGGAGCTATAAACTAGCTGGGCATTGTCAGCGGCGGTGCTGGAGCCGTGACAGCACGGTGAAGTGCCATCATGGGTTTAGTTGGATACAGCAACAGGAAGTGCTACATACAGGATGAAAAGGAACCAGAGTGATTTGTTTACATGGTGAAAACGGGTCAGGAGAGTCCAAATTGAAAAAAAAAGTATAAGGAAGGTGTACATGAGGTGAGTAATGACGTGAACATATCTATTAAAAACCATAGTAATCCTGGAAAACCTCTTTAACTACTACTCAAACAAATCACAGTAAAATTCTCTCAAGGACATGTACTGCCTACCAAAAGCACAGCATTGAAAAAAGTGAGGACCTTGCTCAATATACAGTACCGTACTCATTGGGGTACATGCTCCACAGGTCTACATCACACCATTGTGAAATAATGATAGAAGACGTGCAGGTCCTGAAGGCAATACTTATTGGTTGGATATTGGTTTTATCCTTTTTCTCAGTTAATATATGTATGTTGTAGATGCCATTAAGACACACATTGAAGGGTCTTGGCTCTTCATTTTCTAGCCGATGACATGGAAATTTGACCACTCTACAGTAGTTGTCATTTTAGTGGCTAAAAATAGAAATTGGGACTTCCTTCTCAAGACTGTTGCATGGCTGGTGGGAAAGGGAAATTGAATCAATCATTTATCAAAGTAGTGTAAAGTAGAACTGGCTTAGTTGCCCATAGCAACCAGTCAGATTCCACCTTTCATTTTTCACAGCTCCTTTGAAAAATGAAAGTTGGAATCTGATTGGGTGCTATGGGCAAATAAGCCAGTTCTACTTTACACCAGTTTGATAAATCCCCCCCCCCCCAAGAGTTTTACTAAACACTTCTCATGACCTAACACTCACATGGACCCAAACACTTCTCATGGACCCAAACACTTCTCATGGACCCAAACACTTCACATGGACCCAAACACTTCACATGGACCCAAACACTTCTCATGGACCCAAACACTTCACATGGACCCAAACACTTCACATGGACCCAAACACTTCACATGGACCCAAACACTTCACATGGACCCAAACACTTCACATGGACCCAAACACTTCTCATGGACCCAAACACTTCTCATGGACCCAAACACTTCTCATGGACCCAAACACTTCTTAAAGACCTAAACACTTTCCCATGGCAAACAATGGTGTCAGGTCCTCTTTCATGCATGCATTTTTGGGCAGACATTCTTCTAGTGCAGAGAGCCATTATGATGCCACATACAGTCCCTACAATACCACAGTACTGAGCTGTGAGCAGGGGCGGATTGGCAATGTACCCCACCGGGACACTTCCCGGTGGGCCGATGGCTTGAAGCAAGTTGTGGGCCGGCATGATGTTTGAGTCGGGGTAATTAGGGCGGGCGGCGGCCGTTGCTCTCACGACAATACACATTACAATCCACACTACAATACACATTACATACCATTGTCATGATAATAAGATCGCAACAGGGCTGTCGGCCGCCGCAATGTGTATTGAAGTGTGGATTGTATGTGTATTATCCTGAGAGAGACGGCCGCCGCCCACCCTGCTGATGTGCCGGCCCGCCCCTGTACCTCCTTCTGCCAGGTCCTTTGACACTGGACAGCAGGAGAGAGAGCGCTGCTCTGCCCTCCAGGTCAAAGGACCTTTGGCTCCTCCCACTCCCAGCGTCATCATCCCTACCCCTCCTGCTCCAGGACAGAAGCCAGAAGAGGCTGCTGCAGGTCTGCACACTCAGGTAAGTTGTTTTTTTTTTTTTTTTTTTTTTTTTTTTACAAGCCATTTGACAATGAGGAGGTGGTGGGGGTGGGCATTAAAGTGACCACTGTATATTACTGGGGCAGGGGGGACATTACTGGGGGCTCTATAGGCACATTACTGGGGGCAGGGGGCATTACTGGGGGCACTATAAGGACTTTACTGGGGGCAGGGAGGGCAATACTGGTGGCTCTATAGGCACATTACTGGGGGCAGGGGGCATTACTGGGGGCACTATAAGGACTTTACTGGGGGCAGGGAGGGCAATACTGGGGTTACTATTACTGAGGGCATTATTATTACTGGGGGAATTATAGGCAGTTTGTTGTTGATGGGGGCAGGCATTATTGTCACTGGGGACACTATAGGGGGCATTATTATTTTTACAGTATATTGGTGTAGCATCAGGATGATAATGTTGGGGCACCATGGTGGGGAGGATGATGGAAATTTGAGGACGCTAAGATGTCTGTGTGTGAAACTCTGCAGAGATGGAACACGGCTAGAAGATGTCATCATGTGTTGTCTGGTCCTAACGGAGAAGATGAGGAAAGAGAAGATCAGAGGAGACTTCACCGGATGTGAGAGGTAAGTGACGCTGCATTACCCTATATGTATGGTAACTCTGAAAGACCGTCAGAATACTGATGGTGAGGCTGCCTCTCTGCTGTTGCCTATGTTTTAACTGTTCATCCCCTTTCTCTATATGTTAGAGCAAAGTGGAGGAGGGGGACAGGACATGGCAGTTGGCACTGGGCACCACAGTGGGGCAGCTTTTAGAGAGGTTTCGGCCTGTTCTGGAGCAGTATATTGTGCTGCACTGAGCCAAATAAAAAAATTGCAGCATGATATACTGCTCTCTCTATGGTATTTCTGGCCCCGCCTACCCATGTTGGCCCCACCTTCTCTCGATCTGGTACCGCCCACAACATAGGGCCGCTTTTATTTTTTTTTCCAGGGCCACTTTTATTTCCCAATCCGCCCCTGGCTGTGAGCATAGTATTACAGAGATAGGAGGTCATTTATTAACCTCTTACAACAGACAAAAGTTGCAAACCATGGATGGTTTGTAGAGTTGAGTAATGAGTCAATGCCTGGTGCCTTCTATCCAGCCATTAGCCAGGCCTTATTTTCAGTCCAGACTGCCCCGTAGTTACTTGTTGTACAGTGCAATGGTTGTCAGAAGAAAGGATCGCCTGAACCATTTCATGCTACATTTCATCTGGATGAACCTCTCGCTGAAGCTGCTCCTCTGTCTCATTACTAGTGGGTGTAGGGGATGGGACTGGTTGCTAATGATGTCCTTCACTTTCCTCTCCGCCACCAACTCAAGTTGAGGCAGTTGGGCGCCCACTATGCAGCCAGTCCTTTTTATCAGGTTGTGTAACTTGTTTTTATCCGCCTTCTTAAAACTTCCTCTCCAACATACAATTGCGAAGAACAAGGCCATTACTGAGTGGTAGAACATTTCTAGTATTTTGTTACACATGCTGAATGACCTCGGTTTCCTCATCAAGTACTATGGAGACTAATAAACTTGCTTTCCAATAAAGTGAGCGCTAGGAAAATAAAGAATTCTAACTATGAAAAATCTTTCTGTTCTCCATCATTTCCTCCAATCGGGAGCTCATTAAATGTAATATTTTAACACTTTCTTTCCCAGATTGCTCATCACAATCAGAGCATTGATCAGGACTAATTGGCTATTGATCTAGACCGCTAACGCAGCTATGATCACTAGGTGATGGGCTGTCAATTCCCCGTATGATCATCTTTGGAAATTACAAGACATTCAAATAACAGGTTCAGGATAATGAGCTGCATTTGTAAAAATACTTCTGCTGTATTCCTGACAGTGCTCTGCTCTGAAAACTGATGCCTGTGCGGTTATGAATGGAGAATAAGCAAAAGTGACCTGGATGAAAATGAAAATCATCATATTTTACAGTAACACTTCATTACTGAAGAACAGCAGGATGTTCAACAGTGAAGCGAATGCCATGTGAGGGAGAGATGTATCATGTAATCGGCTTACATCAAATCACCTACTGTCCTCCTTGGTCCAAAAATCCCACTGTTAACACACAGGAAGGTCATTTATAATCCACACTGTCATTACACAAATATGTCTTTTTGTCAATATGCACTCACCTGGCGGTGTGCCAAAATTCATGGTTTTGTAATGAGCTACAAAGGCTCGCCAGTGTTCAGTGCAGTATGTTTGCAAGGCAGCGGTCAAGTTCACTCTGCAGGTGAAGCTGGCAGATCGCCACACTCCATAATCTACAGAAGGGCTATATGTGCTTCCATCGCTACGGCACAGAAGTGCATATGAAGTGAGACTTTACAGTTCAAAGGAGGGAAGAATAAATACTTATCCATGTTAGGAAGGTGATATTTAAATATGTGCTTAAAATGAACTAATACATACTAAATGTATTCTGTACCAATCCTATTGTACTCTAGAACAGCAGTCACAATTTAGCTGACTAATACTGACAACGGGCAGATACCTAACATATTAGGCTGCGATCACATCTCCGTTAAGGAGATCCGGTGCGAATGCCGTCTGTCAGGCGGACAAAAAAACATTGCATGCAAACAGTTTTTCTCTGGCGTGAATTGCAACTGTCAGAAGGACAAAAAACCATTGCATGCAAACCAGGCATTTATGCCAGAAAGCAGCCATATCACTGCTGGACCTCATTGCAGTCAATGGGGATCCAGCGGTGAAGTAGAGGATCCAGCAACACCAGATCTTGCAAGATTCAACAGGCTGCTCTGTGCTGCAACAGCCTACTGGACCTCCTAACAGAGATGTGAACGCAGCCTTAGCAGGACTCCTATAATGCAGATTTATGTACAAAATGAGCCAACAAGGAATGCTGGGAAATGTCAGCTCTGAAGGCCGCAGAATCATGAATGCAGTTTTCAGAATTAGTGCAAGATATACACTCCTGCCTCAGCCATAACTTTAAATCACCTCCCTAATATTGTGGAGGTACGTCTTGTGCTGCAAAAACAGCTCTGACCCATCCAGGCACAAGACCTCTGAAGGTATCTTGTGGTATCTGGTGTCACAGATATTCGACTGCATTCAGATCTGGGAAAAATGGAGCCAAACCTACACTTGGGACCTTTGTCATGTTCTTCGAGCCCATTCCTGAACATTCTTGCAGTGTGGCCAGAGAACATTGTCTGGGTGAAGGAGGCTGCTGCCATTTGGGAACAAGTAGACTAGTACTTAGCCTGCAACATGTGTTTAGGTAGGTGGTACATGTGGAAATAACATCCACATGCATGTCAGGACCCAAGGTTTCTCAGACGAGGAACACACGGTCATCAATAACTTGCCTTATTCCCGTAGTGCATCTTGGTGAAATCTCTTCTCCAGGTGACATGCACAAACCTGGTCATACAAGGTCACAAGCCCCATATGTAGCAAGACTGTGCGTTCTGACATCTTTCTATCATTGCTAGCTACATCAGCTTTTCTGTAGAACTGGACTTTGCTCCCCAAGCATATCAATGAGCCTTATCCATGCCAGGCCCTGTCACTGGTTCACCGATTCTCCTTCCATGGACCACTTTTGGTAGGTACTAACTAGCTGCGTACTGGGAACACCCCACAAGGTCTGGAGATGTTCTTTAAAATTTGGCCTTGACAAAGTTGCTCAGATACATATATTTGTCCATTTTAAAAACTGACTGTTCAATTGCTGGCTAATATATCCCACAACTCGACAGATGCCAAGATTATCAGAAAATCAATGCTATTCACTTTAAGTGTTTTATTGTTATGTAAACTGTAGAAAGGTGACTATAAGCTTAAGGCTGACGGTGACTAGAATGAATGCGTGTACCGTAAATGATTCCTAGGAGGCAGGCCATGATGTATAGACTTCCTTATATTAGTCCTTTCAATACTCATTAAGCTCTCAAAGCCAGGAGCATCTGAAGACTGCAAGCTTTAACGTTATCCATAGGAAGAGCTGTGACCTTGTCTGACCTTGTACAAAGGGCACATTCACCACGCTCGTGTCATTTTCTGAACCCGCAAAGAATTGGTGCAAGTATTAACATTTTGTTGAGAAATTGTTAATTTGAGAAGAGTGGTCATAGAGGACCTGCAACCACTCCTGACATGTCTGCTTCAGTTATGAACGAATTACCAGCAGTTTGCAATGAAGGTCCAGATGGGTGTAACCAGTTGGGGGTATATCCCTGCACAATCTGACATTATCCAATCAGTGCAGCCAGTGACAGAATGTGCAGGGACACTCCCTCAACTGGTAACACTCACCTGGACCTTCACTGAAAAATGCTAGCAAGTCATCCATAACTTCTAGCAAGGAATGGCAGAACATAGTCATAAGAATAGAAGTTCTAGGACTGTTATTACAAAGAGGGGTGTCAGGAGCGGTGACAGAACTGGTAGGCCTCATTAACCATTTCCTGGTCATTTCCTGAATCAAGGCAGGCGAGTTGCTAAGACCTGCCTGACAACCTCACACGAAAAGGCTGAGGGATTTAGACAGTGTATCCTTGGCAACAAATCCATCTCACCAGTTTCATTTTGTCAAATCGTCCTAGTAAAATGATGAACACTGATTTAGCCGTAAATAAAAGGCTCAAATACATCTACATATTTTCACAGGGATAATATGCACCTCATAAAACGATTTACAATATTCAAGACGCGACGTTCATGAAGAAGGTGAAGCCACATATGGCGTCTCACTAATGCGACAATACCGTAGATGTTAATGCTGCAGACAGCAAGCTGGAAGGGCATGTTGTACTCGCCCCCATTACACTTACATACTCCAGGAATGGCTGACTGATAGTAGTAATGTACCAATGCATTAGGTCTAATGACTTTCAGGAGCTGCAGCAAGGTCGCAGGTCCCAGGGGAGATGAGAAGGTTAAGCCAGTTTCATGTGTTTAATCATTCTAATGCCAATATGCATTGAAAATACTTAGATAAATGCAATAATCACTCCTGGGTATGATGAAATAATGGTGCTGATTTGATCTAGTTTATCGAAGGGTGACAGACTTCATGTTAGATCAGATAGGCTTACAGTGCATCTCCGCCCAAATGATAACAGTGTGCTCATAAATACATCTGCCGTCTTAGTTCAAACCGTAGTACATGTTAGAACAGCATGGCACTGGACGCTGCACTCTTACACAGCCATTTTGGAGGCTATGCAGAAAGGTCTTTGGTCATCGGGTCACCAAACTGGATACAAAGCCTTTTCCACGCTATCTCAATTTGTTCTCAACATCAGACATCTGTATTTATGTCTATTTTGTGCACGTTGATTATACAGCGACACTGTACAAAAGAGAGCCACTACAGTATTAAAGGAAACGTTTCATGGAGAAGACCCATTTAAAACAGAAGCCAGCTCAGGGATCTGTGCCCCTGCCAACTGTTATCCCTGAGGAAAGAGTCCTAAGACTTGTCCAGCAAGCATACGTCCACTGCTGGACTTCATGCTAGCTACCTGGTTCAGCAAGAGCTGGCGAACTTGCCCTGCAGCAGCCCTACCATTACAGGGGTCCGGCCTACAGCTGCCTCTATAGGTGAGATCCCACGCAGGAACCAGATAGCTGTCAGCAGGTGGAGTTAACAGTGGGAGAATCAGAGGGGAAAGAACATCAAACCTGAATCTACAATGGAGACAAGCTGAGTGACACCCAAGAGAGACAAGCAGCACAATAACAAAAGGCAGGAGAGAAGTCAGGATAAATGAGCCAGGTCGAAAGCACAAGAAATCTTAAAAAATGCACAAAGCAAACTAGTACACAGGAGCCAGGTGGAAAGATCAATAACTGGCACTGAGCAACCTGATGGCAGGAATTAAGAAGAGCCCAGATCTCACTGATTGGCTTTCCCCACCAAGTTCCCTCCTGCCTTTCAGGCTACATCCTTTCCTAACTCTTTGCCTGGCTTCTGGAGCAGAGATTGGCACGGGAATCCACATCTGACCACACATTTTTCTCCACAGAGGCCTATGCAGGCAAAATGTAGTAGGCCATTCCGATCAGTGACATGGACGCCCGGGTCTGCCAGAGCAAGAATTGTTACTGGCTATCTGCTGTTGTTCATAGAAGGGGACCTAAACATATTTTTACTATCAAGCGTATTTTATACGAATTTTTACTTATTTTTAAAATTGTCCGTCTTCCACATTGAATAAAATTCCTTAAAATCCTGAGCCTCATAACAGTCTGACACTTCCAGTTCTGCGCCGATCATTTATCAGCAGCCATCTTATTAGTGTCACAGGAAGGATGACAATGAAAGGTAGCACTTGTATATACAAGATAAAACAGGATCCAGCATTCACAACAGGTGATGGTCACAGCTTATCTACCCCTTCTCCCTGCATAATGACCACTGCTGATGTAACAGGACGTGCAATCTCCACACTACAGGTTCCTATGATCCATGAAGCATCTCTCTAAATGCTGTTAACAACAGTTCAAGCAAGAAAGCTGCCCCCATTGCCATGTACACAAAATTAAATTTAAGAAAATGTAAAATCAGAAAATAAAAACAGACTGTTAAAATGAATATGCATCAGTATCTGGTTTTAATTCACTAAAAAATATGTATATAAAACATCTCCTTTAAGGAAATAACCCTTACTTGCATGCCCAGGGCGCTATGAATGCAAATTCATTCTTTTAAAGACTTCATTTACTCAGGGCACGCATGTTCTGTGAGAAATTGGCTAGAAAATGTAGTAAACCGTGATTTTTAAATAAAATAAAAAACAAAATTTTAATAGAACAACCTGAGGCGCATCTCTACAAGCCATTTTCAACAAATGGAAACAAGCTTACAATATGCAGCTATTACATTAAGCTGCAATACATGCTCGTTGAGTAATTTTACAATACATCCAATGATTTATGACATGTTTCTCTAACTCATGTAGAAATACATGCATGATTAAATCTCACCAGAACAATTCCAAATGTTCCAGCAAAACGACTAGAGAGAAATGAAACTACACTTGGGCTTGTATTACTATAACTAAATACAAACAGGAAAACAACCAGATTTACATAATCAAATCTTTGCATTAAGAAAAATAAGAAAAAATTAATTTTACACGACAAATACGGCATGGTAGAGAACGTTTCTGTAGCATCTCTGACAGTACCTGTATGGGCATTGTTCTGTGTAGCTTCAATGCCCCCTTCTGGTGGAATCTGGTAAAGCACGCGGTGCAGTAATCCTCTCCACACTCCAAACACATCTTTGGTGAAAAGCATTGAATAGAACAAAAACAAATGACTGCATTGACCACAGGTTCTAGGAATTCTGTACATGTGCTAAGTTATACAATGAGTGCCAGCTAATGAGCTAAAAGACCAAGAATTCTCCGTTGGCATGCTTGAGAGAATGAGTGCAATCTGCGAGCGCGCACAGCAAGAAAAAGCTATGTCACTGCCCGTCTCTGGGAGCGACATCACACTACGAAGGGAGGGTCTATTAAAATAATGCTTCTTTTTATCTAACACCTTTGGCTATCCTGGCCTGTGCACTGGCACGTACACCCACCAGCACTGGACTGGCATATCTATAGGGGTATGACCTTCAGGAACTGATGTTACAGAGTGGACATGAGTGAGGTGATTAGACATTTTCTTCAATCTCAGTGTCCAAATCATTGCTAGAGAGTGATCAAATCAATTTGCCATCTTTTAAGCTTGAAGTTGGTTTGCCCACAATAAAAATCTTTATTTATATGGCGCCAAGATATTCCGCATATTTACGGTGACGAGTTGATTAATGAAATGGAAAGGCTAAAGGGGGGGGGGGGTGAACAATTGTCAGCCATTGCTGAGTTACAGGGTTTAAAAATCAGTCTGTTTGCAGGTCGTCAGTTTCTATTTTCTATGAATCCCTCAGCTGACGGCTCATGGGTAGCTCTTATCTCTGTCCTCCTGACCTCATAAACACTTATCAGTAGGGGCGGACTGGCCATAGACCCTCCAGGAAACTTTCCCGGTGGCCCAATGCCTTAGGGGGGCCACCCAAGCTCTCCTCATGGCCACGAGCTGAGTAAATAATGATCTGATTCTCTCCTATGTACCTGGCCAGTGACCACTTGAATTCAACTGTATTTCTGTCCTTATGATGATCATACAGTTGAATACAGTGGCACACGTGGCAGTATTTTGTGCTGCACTGTGGTATTTGGTTGTTCTGGGGTGGTATATTGTTCTGCACTATGGTATTGCTGCCATTGCCTGTATGTGTTGGACTTCTCTACTTGTGTTGCCCTGCCTTCTGTGAATCTGGACCCACCTACAACATGGGAATACTTTCAGGGTTTTTTTCAGCGCCAGTTTAAGTTCCAAGTCCGACCTTGCTTATCACGGCTCATTTCTTATCAAACTCATGAGAATATGGTTTAAATAAGTGTTTATGAGGTCAGAAGATAAGCACTACACATGAGCCTTCAGCTGAGGGATTCAAATAAAACAAAAACTGACATTCTGCCAGCAGACTGACTTTTTAACTCTTGTATCTCAGAAACGGCTGACCATTTCTAATAAAGACCAATAGAAAAAATGATTTTTAGGCCAATATG
Source organism: Rhinella marina (assembly GCA_900303285.1). Classification (NCBI taxonomy): domain Eukaryota; kingdom Metazoa; phylum Chordata; class Amphibia; order Anura; family Bufonidae; genus Rhinella; species Rhinella marina. The sequence continues at coordinate 39,273 of ONZH01001306.1, read as the reverse complement.
AGCAAAATGCAATCATAAAAAAATGTCCCTGAAGGTGTTTGTAGCCTTTTGTTTGGATTTGTAAAGGCTAGGACATCTGCATTGCATATTCCATCATTTCTGAAAAGAAAAACAGCAATGGTTACCTAAGTGGGGCCCCAACAGACCCCATGGTACTGCGTTTATAATGGAAACCACAATGTAGATGTGTGCAGAACTTAACCCACTTAGTGACTCTTTTGGGTCTCAGTGACCAAGTCATTATATATTTTTTTTTCATAGTCGTAGATGCAGAATGAGGCTCCACAAGCGCTCTATTCTGTCAGACTAGAGGCGCACCCCAGTCAGCAGAATACTGCGCTTGTGCTCTAACAACATGGGTGCAGCTGGACCTTGCTTGTTGTAAAGCTCCTCCATGTCACGCACAGTCATGGATGAAAGCAGCAGAAGAGCGGGGCAGATGGGGCGTGGCTGCACATTATAAGAAAACTTGGTTAATCTATTTAAGGACATATATTAGTAAGTTAAAATGGGTTTTTCTAGGTTTTTGTTTTTTTTACTGATGACCTGTCCTCTGGATAAGTCATCAGTATCTGATCAGTGGGGGTCCGACACCCAGGACCCTCACAGATCAGCTGTTTTGAGAAGGCAGCGGCATTCATTGTACAGCGGTTGCACTCAGCGCCATTCACATGAATATGTCGTCACTCGGCCTAGGAAAAGCAGAGAGAAGTCCGCAGTACTACTGCAAGCGCCGCTGCCTTCTCGCCGTGGGTCCCGGGTGTTGGACCCCACCAGATACTGATGACTTATCCAAAGGTTAGGTCATTAGTAAAAAAATAACTCTTGGAAAACCCCTTTAATGTTTCCCTGCCACCACACAGTAGTAATAAGTATACACAGAATGGCCAACCCCTTTAAGACTGGTTTCACACACACAGTTTTCTTCTGCCATTTTTGGCGACTGTGTTTTTACTGCGTCTTTTTTGACATACCGTACACTTTTTGGTGTGTTAGCTTCGATCAAGGGTCAGCACTTTACCTTCGGCACTCCAGCTGCTGTGAAACTACAATTCCCAGCATGCTCTATTCATTTGTACGGGAGTTTGGAGAACAGCAGAGTAAGTGCCCATGCTGGGAGTTGTAGTTTCACAACAGCTGGAGTGCCGGAAGTTACTTACCCCTGGCTTAGAAGTTAGTCTAGCTAGCCTAGATATAAGTCTATGGACATTTTGAACACATGCACTTTTTAGGGGTGTTTTTTTCACCTGTAGCATAAAAAATATGCTTTTTTATGGTTGTGTTTAAGCAGTATAAAAACCCACTAAACCAAATTTTTGAGTGTAGGAAGTCATAAGTTAGTTTCATATATAGCATTTTATGGAGATAGGCCACAAAGTGGATTCAAAAAGGAATGGGAAACATAAAGGAAGGACTTACAGTTCTCCTTCCTGCTGGATCCACTTATGACTTTGGCTTTAAAAAACTGCATCAAAAAACTGTTTAGGAGGAGATGTCTCCCTTATCGTGTTATTTACTCTGCCGCTGGTTACCTTCTTTATAATTAGAATGTCTTCTAGTAATAAAATCTATGTGCCAGGAGGACACAGACGGATGCACCGGGCATTCCAGCATTGTGCTAAGAAATATGATTACTGCTGTTATTTTGTAATTTTGGGAAGATGCCATAAAAAGATCATTAAGGGCGTCTTTGTGTTTCTCCGTCCAAAGTCAAACAGACAAATCCTTATTTGATACTTAAGAAACGGCTATTTTAAAGCAGGATGAAAGCCGTGGAGAAAAAGGTCTGAGATTTGAGGGACCAATAATCCAATAGAAATAAATCAGTGGATAGATTTTATCAATGTGACTTCATTTTTTAAGGACAGTAAAAAAAAATGTTTTATCCAACACTAATGGGACCTGATTATTCTGGATTACTGGAAATCTTGAAGAGGACATGTAACTTATCCGAAAATGTCTGTTTTAGCATCTATTTGTATTGTACATGTAATAACAATTCTGGAGCATCTATACTATGACTCCGTGTTGCGTTATTCCTTTATTATACCATCTAGAAGCTTATGAATGAATTGCCAGCAGTTTGCAAGGAAGGTCCATCTGGGTGTTACCAGTTGGGGGGGGGGGTTACACTGGCAGCACTGATTGGATTATGTCAGACTGTGCAGGGACACACCCCAACTGGTAACACCCAACGTTCATAACTTCTAATAGGAATAATAAAGGATGGTAAAACATGGAGTCGTAAGAATAGATTCTCCAGAATTATTATTACATGAGGAATGCAAGTAGTTACTAAAGGGAACATGTCAGGATTGGTTACAGGTCGTCTTTAAAGGGGTTGCTCAGCGGGATAATATTTTTTAGATAAGGGACAGAATGGTGTAAAACAAATCTAGGGAACAATACCTCACCAACCCCATTATTTCCAACCCAACACTGGATCCCTGTAGGTCCGTGCTTCCTGGTCACGGCTTGATGCCCAGCGAAATGGCAGGAGATTCTTGCTCAGCCAATCACTGGGTGAGGTGTGTCACCGATGCGGTAAGTTATTGGGTTAGTGAGCGTCTTGCGCCAGGATCGGGAAGCAGAGTCCTGGTCAGTGTTGGAACGGCAGTGAAGGCTGATCAGTGACAACCCCATTAAAAATAGGGTACGGTCTGATAAAAAACAGCCTCCTAATTCGTTTCTTTGCGCTCTGGCCTCCATAATACAAAATTCTATTGCAGTTTTGTGTTGTCAGAAGTATTGGATTGTGACAATTTCGAATTAAAGGAATTTCACTGATCATTAAATATTCCAACATACCAGTAATGCACTTTTGCTTTCACACTGTCCGCATGCTTTGCCTTTGACCCTCGGCTTCTCTGCGGCTAGGGTGTTAACCGTCCTTGATGATGTCTTTGGTTTCTCCGGCTCTAGGTAAAGCACAATACAGATCACGTCATGTGAGTGGAAAGGCAGAAAAGGCTGAGAAAAGCACTTAATCACCTGTAAGTGTTCTGTATTCTGGCAGAAACACGTCACTTACTGGCAATCCGCAGCCACAAATTATTCTACAATGTGCAGCGTACGATTAACGGAAGCTTGACTATTCAATATTTGTTCCTTCACAACTCGCTAGTCAACATAGGCAGCCATGCATTAGTTTAATTTAACAGGTCTGGTTATTGACAAGAGGCCAACACATGGAAATGGAATAAATCACAGCACATCTGACTAATGGAAGTCATATCTGCAAGTGAAATATGGGACCAATTTACTTAGAGGACAGAATTAGTTAAAACCTCCAGTGAGGCTGATGAATGACCGTAATGTGACCGCTTATATTCACTAATTGTCCAGCAATTAAAGGGGAAATATCTCTTAGCTTTAATTAACCAAGATGGCTTGGTGGGAAGCATATTGTATGTGTGTGGTATGTGGACATTACAAAACCCAATTACTTACATTGACATAATGACAACAGTAGTAATAGAAAAGTAATATCATTCATATATGTACGGTAACTGATACACAATATGTCCTCATTCACATCATCATATTATTGTACAGACCTGTTATAGAGCACCTATAGAAATCTATGGGTCCATACTGCACCTCAGGAACATTGCGGCACCAGGTGTCTATTTTCCCCTAGAGGGCATACAATAATGTAATACAGAAGCGGAGGGACTCCGGGTGAATTTAATAATGGTGTTCTCTGGGCTACAGATACTGAAGACCTATCCTCCACATAGGTCCGGGTAATACACCTGGCACACCCACCGATCAGCTGCTTCGGACTGCCTCAGTGCTGTACGCTGTGATGGCAGACAGCTCCATACACCGTATAGTGGCTGTGAAAGGGTACTGCAGCAAGTGAAGGGGAGCTGAGCTTCACTATGCCAGAAACTACAGATCTATCTGCTTCCACTCCATGATTGTTTCCAGCGCCTAGTCACCCCAAAACGTCTGATCAATGGGGGTGCCAGGTGTCAGAGCACCACCAATCTGACAATGATGACCTATTTCATACGGACTCAATCATGGAAGGTCACATTTACCATTTATGAGAACTGAACTGTCCTACATATTAGATCCGCAATACTATATGCAATACTATATTTCCCAGATTGAGAACAATCCATTCATGATGTATGTATGGACACAGTTCTTAAATACAGAAGACTTGTTGTTTTTAACAGAAAACTTAAAGGGAACCTGTCATCAACTTTATGCTGACCTCACTGAGGGCAGTATAAAATAGTGACATAAATGCTGATTTCAGCGGTATGTCACTCAGGAGCCAAAAGTAAGTGGTTGCCAAGAACCAGCATCATAATCATTACAGCCCAGGCCTTGAAAAGAGTCAATTCTACATGAGATGAGTCATGGTTATTCATAATCTCCTGCTCTCCTGCCCATCTGCTGATGATTGGCAGTTGTCTCCTAGAGATAAAGGGAGAAAACTAGGTAGAAAACTGTCAATCATCAGCAGAAGGGCAGGGAGAGCAGGAATTCATGAATAACCAGGACTCTTCTCATGAAGATTTGACTCTTTTCCAGGCCCAGTCTGCAACGTTTGTGATGTTGGTACTCAGCAACCACTTACTTTTAACTTATAAATGATAGACCGCTGAAATCAACTCACCTGTCTCTACTTTATTCTGCCGTTAGTATGGGTAGCATAAAGGTGATGACAGGTTCCCTTTAAGGGGTTATCCAAACTATAAAATATGCCCCCCAATACCCGGGCACCTCATATAGATTATACTTACCCCGCTCACCAGCACCCACCTCTCTCCTGATCCCCACACGGCTGCCGAGCCTCCCTCGCATCACCCCGTGCGGGGAGGCGGCCGTGCAGGGATCATGAGTGATGCAGGAGTCGGGGAGCGGGGTAGGTATAATCTATATGAGGAGCCCGGACATTGGGGGATATATTTTTATACCTTAGACCTATAAGAGGTTATCCAGCTTCTTAAGATTGATGGCCTATCCTTAGGACAGGACATCAATATTGGGAGTCTGGCTCAACTGAATGAGAAGTGACACGGGTGCCAGAAAGCAGGGTAGCTATAATCTATATGAGGGACCCGGGCATTGGGGGACATGTTTTATAGTTTGGATAACCCTTCTAAGGGGTTGTCCAGCTTCTTAAGATTGATGGCCTATTGGTGGAAGTCTGGCTCACCTGAACGAGAGAAAACTGCAAGCCGTGCTGGGGATCAGGAGCGACGCAGGTGCCAGGGAACGGGGTAGGTATAATCTATATGAGGGGCCCAGGCACTGGGGGGGGCATGTTTTATAGCTTGGATAACCCCTTTAAGGGGTTAAACAGCTTCTTAAGACAGATGGCTCCTTAGGACAGGCCATCAATATTAAATCGGTGGGAGTCTGGCTCACCTGAAAACCGCAGAGAGAAAACTGCAAGCCGCAACTGCACAGCCGCGGCAAAAACTACAGCTTGTACCTATTTTTAGGATAGGCCATCAATTTAAAAACCTGGTTAACCCTTTATGGACTGATATTAAAGGAAAATTCTGGGATTTAAATACTGATGAACTATCCCCAGGCACTCCCGCTGCTCAGCTGTTTGAAGAAGGCACAACACCTAGGCCTGTATACATACAAAAAGAACCAGTACATATGCAAAAGGAGTACATGTGAGATATCAATATCTAAAAATGGGGATTTTATTAGTATCACAAAACTCTATATACAGGCATCCCCCCCCCCCCCCCCCAACACTGAACCCCCGATAAGGTGAAACGTACCATAGAGGTCATATAACCTACATATATATAATCATAGAGTGCTGGTACATAGAGTCAGAGTGCCAATGATGTGACATCTTCTTAGGCCTGTAACGTCAAGTCCATCGGTCACATGGCCTTTGTGCAGCTCAGTCCCATTCAAGTGAAGAGGACTAAGCAGGACTACACAGACCAGCCTCTATACAATGTGGCACTGTGCTTTGTAAACTATGAAGAGACCGCAACGTTGGTTCGAGCGCTGCGGCCCCTTCAAACAACTGACCACCGGAGGTGCCAGGAGTCAGACCCCCACTGGTCTGATATTTAACTTATGGAAGACCCCTTTAAGCAAGTTCATACAGTACATACATTCTCATACCTCATTTCTCATGTGTATTTCAAACCAGTTACTACATTTTACCTGAAACTGGGTTTTGGAGCACTTTCAGTTTTATTTTTCCAGAAGAAACCTAAAATAATCACAAACGATAAATCATATTTTGGGGGGGACTTACAATGCAACACAGAACAAACCTTTTTGAAGCTTCAACGCTAATGAAGACATCTAATAAGGTTTTATAACCCTCTACCCAGTTCATAGAGAGACAGGTATCAACTCGACGGATGCAGGTCTTACTACATGATGCATGGTCAGTGAAGGACACAAGCCCTCCAGACATGAAGCGCTTCACTTTATCTTATTTCTTATTGTTTTAACATATATTCAGGAATTTATCAAGGCAGCACCTTTTGCATTAGACGTAGTGGCAGCTGTAATCTCAGATTTGGCACCATCAGCGGATAATTAATGGGCATTGCATAGCGTTCCCATACAGTGAGGAGTTTCAAATCCCCAATCCAGATTTCAATACAAAATATTATATTGAAGAAAATACAAAGAAAAGAGTAATCCCCGGCACAAAGCTGTCAGTCTCCTACTGCAGGCTTCTTATTACAATAAATGGATCCTTGATTCTGTTCAGCATACTGAGACTGCGGTACACAAGCTGACTGCTCCCTCTGTTCTGCTGGTTATCTACTTGACTATGACAGACAGTGGCTGATAGACAGCGGGCCACAAGGGTGGTGAGCCTTATGTTCTACTGATGATTTATTTTCTGACGTTCATACTGATTTACAAGAGCAAAAGTGCATATTAACAATGCTACAACAAAGAAAGCAAAGGAGAGTTAAAAGAAGCTACAGAAACCCCTTCTAAGACTGCGTTCACATTGGCGCTCCTATTTCAGCTACAGAAAATCATAGTATCCGCGCGAAACAGCACCCGACGGACTCCACTAACTAGGTTCTCCGAGATAATTAAAAATCTTTTACAAGCCCTCCAATAGCCTACAATAGCCTCACCCTTTCTCCAGCTCCGTTCTCTACAGCGCAGGTCTGGCACTCCTGCTGCTGCCTGCTTACAAGAGTCGGTATATGGCACATGACCTCAGAGGTCTACCACGGAGGACAGTGAATGGCTACAGTGGTCAAGTGTCATATACCTGCAACCCACAGTTGGTATGGAACATGACCACTGCTGCCAAACACTGTTCACAGCATTAGACCACTGAGGACAATGATTGGCTGCACCGATCACAAGCTTACACCGGCACGTCACTGCTACCACTGAGGACAATGATTGGCTGCAGCGATCACAAGCTTACACCGGCACGTCACTGCTGCAGTTTGTAAGCAAGCAGCAGCAGAAAGACCAGACCAGTGCTGCAGAGAATGGCACTGTACAAAGGTAAATGAGGGTGAGACTAACATTTGTTATTTGAGGCTATTGGAGGGCTTGTCTGAGATGTTTAAGCCATGCCATTTTACCAGACAAAATAGCGCAGCGTGTCCTGTATTTCTAATGTAAACTTCCACAGAGGCATCTAGGGGAGCCTGCAGCACAGATGTAAATGCAGCCTGTGGTATTCTGCAGGACAGACCATTCTATGGCTCTCATAGAGCAAGGACCTCTACAATGACCGATGATCATGCATCCATGTTGCTGGAAGCTTCATGCCTCTAGCTCAGAATCATCAGGTGCACACCCTCTAAACAGAAGCCATTTTTTCATCTGTGTATATGCACTGTTGAAATACCTTTCCAATGTTTTCTTTGTCTTGTCGTTGATTTCCAGCCTGTCCGGATATCCAGTGATATGGATTCGACCGTCTGTAAATGTAAATTAAAAATACTTGTTGGTAGTTACATAGCAAACACCAACAGAGAGCATAGTTTTCTAAAAAAAAAATGGACCATGACATTATAAATATAAAATATTTTGTTTGAGGGAAGAAATCATAGGGGGCGCTTTACTTTCTTGCTACTTGCTGCATTAGCCGGTGGTGTCTCTGTTTCTATCTAACTCAGCTCCTCTTCCTCCGCCCCTTTACCCTCCACAGCCTTCTACGACTACTTCTACTACTACTGTCATCATGCAATCTGACCGTTCAGTAAACTGCAGAGAATTCAGAATGAGTGAACACTTTAGTAAGTGAGGAGCAAGGGAAGGCGCAAGTTAAGTGGAGAAAGAGGCATTTTCTCTCACATACTACAAAGTTTCTTATATTTCCCTGTATACGGATTTATGCAAAGCTTGATAAAAGTGAAGTGCCTATTTAATATAGAGTTAATAGTACTTTTTTTAATTTATTTATTTGCTTTTTTTTTTGTACTTTTGTAAAATATGAGCCAAGACCTTTTCTTGGCACAACAGAGTACATTGTATAGTGCCCAGAGGAGCAATGCTGTACAAAATGGCAATGAAAATACAAGCAGCTCAATTATATAAATTCTCAGGCCAATAGATAATCTAACATGCTCAATAAGGCTTCTTGCTGGTACCTATCAGCGCGTATGACCCATGTATATGACTTTTTTGTAGATTTTTGTGTGTGGGGGGGGGGGTCCGTTTTCTGAATAGAAACCATTGTATTGTTACAAAAATTATGAGCCTCAGTCTTTTCTAGATGTGTCAGTATTTTCTGCAACATTCATTTTGAATGAATCCATTCTGGGAGTGTGGTCAGCCGCAACATTGAAAATGCAATGTTTTTTAAGGCACACTTGAAAGAGCAGGCAGGCTGAATTATGTAACATGGATGTTGATTTCATCATAGGCAAGAAATATGATAACCTTATGAAAAGCCACCCAAGTGTGAGAACAGATCAGTATGCGCCTACGTATCTCTCAAGAGGAGTCAAGTGTTCTCGCTGGAAGACTGCGACTCTCAGAGATACATTTCTGAAGGCGACAATGCTACTTACTAATACTTTGTAATATATTGTAGAAAACCATTGCAACAAAATGGCAAAGAATATACATAAAGGTGTTGTCCAGTTTATATGACTAGCTGCTAGAGATGAGCGAGCAGTGCTCGTTACGAGCACTGTAACGCTCGGGTCCCATGTGAAATGCCCGCAGGCATTGCGGATCCGTCCTCATCTGCATGTAAGTCAATGAGGACGGATCGTTGGATGACCTACCAACGGTTCCGTCCCACTGACTTTAAGACGGGTGAGGACGGAACCGTTTGGTATGAGTGTCATACCAAACGATCCGTCCTCATTGACTTACATGCAGATGAGGACGGATCCGCAATGCCTGCGGGCATTGCAGACGGGACCCGAGCGTTACAGTGCTCGTAACGAGCACTGCTCGCTCATCTCTACTACCTGCACATGTGATGTAACAGCACATACTGTACATGCAGCTAGTAATAATCATTATGAAACTACTGGCACCGACGTACAATAGTTTCATGAGAATAATTCACGTTTACAACCAGGTCCCCGACCTGCATGCCTGCACTAGGAACATCGCCGCTGATGGAGGAGAACTACCACAGACGCAGTCCGTCCCCGGTATGGAGGCTCTGATGGGATCCTCTGTCACATCTCCATGGAAACATGAATTATTCTTATTAAACTATCGGACATCAGTGCCAATACTTTATTAATGATTACAGGTGTTGAGCGAACCTGTGTTTTCAAGTTCGCCATGCAGGTTCGGGTTATCTAAGAATTCCGTTATGGATTCCGCTACCACGGACCATAACGGGATTCTATGACGACATGCACCACGGAAGCCTATAAGAGGCATTCCTTATTGCATTCCGCCATAATAGAAGGCTACGGCCAGCATGCAATACGGAATGCCTCTTATAGGCTTCCATGGTGCATGCTGTCATAGAATCCCGTTATGGTCCGTGGTAGCTGAATCTATAACGGAATTCTTAGATAACCCGAACCTGTATGGCGAACTTAAAAACATAAGTTCGCTCAATACTAATGATTACTACTGCATGTACAGTACAGGCCAAAAGTTTGGACACACCTTCTCTTTCAAAGAGTTTTCTGTATTTTCATGACTATGAAAATTGTAGATTCACACTGAAGGCATCAAACTATGAATTAACACATGTGGAATTATATACTTAACAAAAAAGTGTGAAACAACTGAAAATATGTGTTATATTCTAGGTTTTTCAAAGTAGCCACCTTTTGCTTTGATTACTGCTTTGCACACTCTTGGCATTCTCTTGATGAGCTTCAAGAGGTAGTCACCTGAAATGGTTTTCACTTCACAGGTGTGCCCTGTCAGGTTTAATAAGTGGGATTTCTTGCCTTATAAATGGGGTTGGGACCATGAGTTGTGTTGGGCAGAAGTCAGGTGGATACACAGCTGATAGTCCTACTGAATAGAATATTAGAATTTGTATTATGGCAAGAAAAAAGCAGAAAAACGAGTGGCCATCATTACTTCAGATGACTTTGCTGTGTAATGGATTCTCTGCCAGACGTAGCCCATGCAACTCTTTTATTAACTATAGCTTGGGGGTGTCTACCACCCCTTACAAACTCATTTCAATACAACCAATTAGAAGCATTTATTAAAGCAATTACTCATAAGTATAATGGAAAATACATCTAGACAATACATACAAGGACATCATTCAAAATATTGCAAAAATCTCCTTTTCTAAATATCATATTGTCTGGCTATTTCAGCAGTTCACTAAATAATTCACAAAATATGGGTCAGTACATCTCTGTAATGTCCTCCATCATTCTGGTGCTGCTTCTGAGTCACTGTGAGACCGTTAGGAAGGAGATTCTTGTCGGCAAAACAAATAAGAATAAAACATGTTCTATAACTTGTGGAACAGCTACACAGATGCGGACCCCATACAGATGGCCTATGTGTGCTGCGTGCATTTTTTGCAGCCCCATAGATATGCAGATTGGATGCGGAACGAATGCTCTCTCTACATTTATATCTCTGTTATTTCATTGGTCATGGAGGAGATGTTACCAGTGACTGACAGTTATCTCTACAAGGGGCAGCGCTGGAGTCAGGAAATGGGACTATACAGCTCCGTACACTGATCCTAGTAATGAATAGCACCAATATAGCGTACTTCTGGCTTCCCTTGGGTTGCCATGTGGTGTTCTTGTAAAGGAAAGTACAGCAGACAGAGATTTCCTATACATTGCATTGTGGCCAATGGCTATACAGTGCATATGTCAGAGATGTACGTTAGAGGTATACATCATGGAATGTATAGATAGATGTATTATACACATGTGAACAGTAATACAAGGCAGGCCCTTTCTTTACTCACCCTCTTTCTTCTTTCTCTCTACTCATACTTTGACGCAGTTGATTCAGTTTCTGTTCCATTTCCTGATTTTGCCTCTGAAGCTGCAGGCTTTCCATTCGGAGCTCTCTGATATTCCTAAATGAACATTGCAGATGAGACCGGCACAAGTATTCTGGCAATGTTTATGAAAAAATACATATGGTAGCCTGAAAATCCCATTCCAATATTTATTATTTGTATGTCAGTATCAGTATATATATATATATTTCCAGAGTAACTCAACCTAAAAATGACCCCCCCCCCTCCCATTCTGTGGGACCTGCAAAGGGATGCTTAGTTACCTGCTCCCCGGGGCCGACTCCATGCTCCTTCTTCTCCCGGCCTGTGACACTCCTCTGGGCTCCGGCTATGTTAACTTCCGGTTTGACATTTCCGCAGTTAATTGTGTCAGGCTCCCCACGTGACCATTTGTCAAGACGCAAGGGGAGCATGACACTGCCGCGGCCTGTGATTAGATGTGGCAATGTCAAACCAAATGTTGACATCGCTGGAGCCCAGAGGAGGGTTGAATGCCTGTAAGAGAAGGAGTGGGGAGCTGGCTCCAGGAAGCTTCCCCTGGCAGGTCAGGCAGAATGGGCTTCCCCCTCCCCATTTTTGCACAACCCCTTTAAGGCCTGATGCACATGACCGTATCTGTTCTGCTGTCCACAAATTGTGGATCCAGAAATGACAGATCCCAGCCATGTGCATGCCACCATTTTTTTTTCTCCTGTAGAAATTTCCTATCCTTGTCCACATCTTTTGCAGCCCCACTGAACTGAATGGGTCTGCAAAAAATTTGGATCGGATGCGGACTGAAAACACAGTGTGTGCATGAAGCTTAAAGCTAACTCCCAGTGCAGGCACTGATGTCTGTGATGACTTGAACAGGAGGAAGCAGGCAGAGAAGTCAGGTTTTCGGAGTGTAAGAGACTCGCCTTTTTCTAGATCTGTCCTTTAAAGTAGAAATCTAAAGAAAATAATGATGTGTCCCCTATATGATCACTTTGGTCTAGTCTGTGTCCCCTATATGATCACTATAGAGTGATTATACCCCTTCCATTACTGATACAACATGCTAAACAAAGGCCCATTGGAAGAAAAGATCCATTTAAATCAATGGCAGTTTGCTTACATTATGCAGAAATATTGTACAGGTAGAATGGAGTACGGCTACACAGCAACATGTGCCCCGTGACATCCTGTCTCATTTAATGCATTTCAATGGCATCGCAATGCGACAATCACACGTTGCCACGTCGCAGCATATTGTATTAGAACACCATTGAAATATATGAAATGTCACTATGTAACCATATACTGTTGTGTGACTTGCTTTCGCCGTACCCTTGTTCTATCCAGCAAAAAAAAAGAATGGAGATCTGGAATGTTCTATTAAGATCTAAGCAGATCACAATGAAGTGTCAACCAAACTATTTTGCAGGGTGTTATTTTCCAGAAATGCAATATGTGGCCCGCCTACTGGAAACTCATTAAACCGCCCCGTAATAGAGTAGTCCCCATTTTACTAGAATCCACGAGCCGTGGCAGATCGTCGGAGGCATTGTACTCACTTGGCTTTTAATCTGACAGAGTTCCCGCCCTTCGCAGGAGGAACTAGGAAATCCCTGCTCATGCTGGCTGCAGAAATGGCGGCTTTCAGCGCCTAGAAGGGATAGAAGGATAATTGTTACTGATACAAACCAGCGTTCAGGCATATTTCCCTGTGAGACTTGTGGTTAGATATGACATATAGGTACCTGGTATCCATCAATCCTACTGACTGGATATACTGAGGCAGTTCATACACTTGCACTGCATACGACAGGCAATGTATAAAGGTTACCCGCAGGGAGTATTCACATACTACCGCCCAGATTTATAAATGTGTCATTCAAGATAAGCTCAGCTCTTGATCCCCGGTGTGTTGCTCCGGCAATGATCCGGCAACACTTGAAGTTTTCTTCAGAAAAAGGACGCTTTTCAGCCCATCCAAGGTTGAAAAAGGCTTTCTCTGTATATTATATATTTATGGATAAATAAAGAAGCATTGAAGAAAACGTCAAGTGTTGCCAGATTTATAAATGTGTCTGGACCTAGAAACGGTCTAAGAAGTGCACGCAAGTAGGGTTTTCTACACTTTATGATAGGGGAAGGGGGGATTTAGCAGGAAGGGTTGGAAATGGGCGTGGCCTAAGATACAACATTTAGCAAAAAAGTGAGTGTGGTGCAGGTGGGGCAGGGGATAGACCAGCAGGCCCATCTCATTTACCATTTTCTGTGTCTGGTTTAGGCTGGCTTACATACAGACTGGTGCTGGATGCACCGAAGTTATAGAGATATCTGCGCCTCTTCATAACTCATAAGTTCATAAAGCTTAGGGCTTTGGTAAAACCGACGTCTAAAACACCAGTCTTAATAAATGTGCCCCTAAATCTAGAAGCATCTTGCCTGGGTGCATGGAGGCAGACAATGGTTCTTTACATGAGGTGCTTCCATATAAATCCATAGGACACTGTATTTTCCCTCTCTTTACACTGCATTATTCACTGTCTGTCCAACGTTTCTGTTGAGTGGATTTCCCAATGGCAGTTTCAAGTATATGCGTTTAATGGTGTGCCCACGTAGATATACAGCATGTGGTATGTGATAACTGGATGCCGCTGTGTGGAACATTCTTCACTGATAAAAGGTCCACTTCTTGGCCACTGTTGGGTAAATGGAGGACTATGGGTCCACTTAACATATGCGCCAGAAGCACACAGTAACCGGTCACTGCTAACGCCCTAATGCTTCTCTGGGAGAACACGTCTGTAAGATGGTTTGAGATTTCAGTATAATGTACCTCAATTAGCACAGATTCCCATGCAGTATATTCAGGGGCAGACTGGGAACTTAAAGTGCCCTGGAAATAAACCTAAAAGTGGCCCCATGTTGTAGGTGGGTCCAAACTGACCGAATGTGGGACAACACAAGTAGGCTGGACCAACACAAGTAGGCAGGGACAACGGAAGCAGATGGAGCCAATAATATCACAGTGCAGCACAAAACACCGCCCCAGCACAACCAAAACCAAATACCACAGTGCAGCACAATATACAGTCCCAGCAGTACCAAATACCACAGTGCAGCACAATATACAGTCCCGGCAGTACCAAATACCACAGTGCAGCACAATATACAGTCCCGGCAGTACCAAATACCACAGTGCAGCACAATATACAGTCCCAGCAGTACCAAATACCACAGTGCAGCACAAAACACCGCCCCAGCACAACCAAATACCACAGTGCAGCACAATATACAGTCCCAGCAGTACCAAATACCACAGTGCAACACAAAATACTCCCTCAGCAGTACCAAATACCACAATGCAGCACAACATACAGTCCCAGCAGTACCAAATACCACAGTGCAACACTAAATACTCCCTCAGCAGTACCAAATAACACTAAAGGGGTTTTAATTAAGTAAAACAGTAGTTATCTACCATTCACTTAAATTCCTCACATATCACCACCATAGTCCACAGCGCTGTAAATCTAATCCCCCAGTGTCAGACATCCACACTAGAGATGATAGGAAGCCAATAATAATATCAATATGTTTTTAGTGCAATGACAAGGATTGTAATGTTCTGATATACTTGGTATTTCAGTTTCTCACTATTAGCACACTCTGTGCTTGCTGTCAGTGAATGGGTACATTGTTACCTACATTCAGAAGATGAAAGCCTGTTTCTGGATATACTCCAGAACGTTTTCATACACTGACGGCCAGCAGAATCATAAAATACAATGGGGGGAATATATCATGAGGGAATATTAGAAGTCAGTTTTGCTTGAGTCTGTGTTAGAGTACTCTACGCCACATTTATCAAATGTCTCATGTTTGATAAATCCGTCTTATCCTTAGACACTTTTGTCTAGAGAAGCCACCCCAGTTTTCCTACTCCACCCTCCCCCTGTAGTGAGATTGCGACTTTTTCTTAAAAACTCTCAATGATAAATCTGGAGTGAAGCTCATTAACATAGATAACCACACCCACTTTACCAAACTGGAGTGAGTGGTGTAGAAATGCAAAAAGTCTCTGCATTTTTATGCAATCGAGTGCAATAAGTCGCAAAAGTGACTTTTTGATGCCAGAATTCTGATAAATCTGGGCCTTTGTATGTAAGAGAGCTACATAACTGCATCATATAATAAAGAAAAGTAGTCTGTCAGCAGTTTTGACCATGTTGAACTGCTCACAGCACTAGGTGAAGGCTGAGAAGAGCTGTACACACAGTGGTGTTTTTATTATCTGGTTTGGTCTCAAATAGGAGCTTTTATTCTGTCAGATTCTGCTCCAGCAAGTGCCGAGGAGGCGGAACCTCATTGTGCTCTCTGCATTGAGCTGCTTCACAGAAACTCACCTCTGAGTGACAGCTGGAGTGTTCTCTTGGTTTCCGATATGCCCCAATGTCTGACAGGTGCGACCTGTCAATATCTGAGAACCGAAAACGTAGAATTTCCAGCAAATACCATTTTAGGTCCACTTAAACCTGGGTAAGTAAGTCCGTTTTTCTCTGGTAAACCTACAGATACATAGTAACATAGTAACATAGTTTGTAAGGCCGAAAAAAGACATCTGTCCATCCAGTTCAGCCTGTTTTCCTACAAGTTGATCCAGAGGAAGGCAAAAAAAACCCTGTGAGGTAGAAGCCAGTTTTCCTCACTTTAGGGGGAAAAATTCCTTCCCGACTCCAGTCAGGCAATCAGAATAACTCCCTGGATCAACGACCCATCTCTAGTAACTATAACCTGTAATATTATTACCCTCCAGAAATACATCCAGGCCCTTCTTGAACTCTCTTAGTGAACTTACCATCACCACCTCCTCAGGCAGAGAGTTCCATAGTCTCACTGCTCTTACCGTAAAGAATCCTCTTCTATGTTTATGTACAAACCTTCTTTCCTCCAGACACAGAGGATGTCCCCTCGTCACAGTCACAGTCCTGGGGATAAATAGATGGGAGAGATCTCTGTACTGACCTCTGATATATTTATACATAGTTATTAGATCTCCCCTCAGTCGTCTTTTTTCTAAAGTGAATAAGCCTAATTTTGATAATCTTTCTGGGTACTGTAGTCCCCCCATTCCAGTTATTACTTTAGTTGCCCTCCTCTGAACCCTCTCCAGCTCTGCTATGTCTGCCTTGTTCACAGGAGCCCAGAACTGTACACAGTACTCCATGTGTGGTCTGACTAGTGATTTGTAAAGTGGCAGGACTATGTTCTCATCACGGGCATCTATGCCTCTTTTGATGCAACCCATTATCTTATTGGCCTTGGCAGCAGCTGAAGTACATAGAAGTACATGTCACAGCAATTCCTTCACCACAACCTCTGTCTAGGTCAGTGGGGTACAGAGTACTGCGTCTAATACAGTACTTAGTCTGACTGCCAAAAAAAGCTTCAGAGAATTGGAATTTCTAAAATTGCCCTTTATATTCAGATGCCCCAGCACTAAAAATATTAACAAAGCAGCATAATAACATGACGGCTGGCCCAACGCCACAAAGCAGCACTATGACTCTCAATTCATTAATATGGCTTTATCATTGATCACTGTATAACAGAGGTGGCTGCATTCAAAACTGATTTTCTTTCTGTCATAGATATATCTCAAACTGATCCGAGGCAGGAGGAATAAAATGCCAGTAAATCATTTATGCATAAGGATCTCACAGCTGCCGTGTCCTCACATGAAAGGTGAGCTGAAAATAGCTAGTATCATACAGTCTAATAAACCCCCAAGCGCAGCTCTGCAGAAGGATACTTGTCTTGTCATTTCAAGTGCGTCTTCACACAATATAAAAGATAGCACTAACGTAATACAACAGGACACAGCATACACAATACCTAACCAGCATAATGACTGGGGTTGTATAGTAGCCTTTACCAAGCACAAAGGGAAATCCTAAGGGTCCTGAAAAAATTAAAATATAAGTTTCATGCACGCGACTGTATTGTCGGTCCGCGTTGGATCAGCTTTTTCTGAAGACCACACGCAGGCCCATTCATTTCTATGGGGTCGCAAAAAATGTCGAAAGCACAGTGTGAGAAAAGTGTGGGATGCACAGAGCCAGTATCCGTATTTGCGGACCATAAAACAAAAACGGTCGTGTGCAGGAGACCATAGACTTTTATCAGTATTGGTTAGCAAATGATACCCTGAGAATCTATCAGCAAACAACAGACTACTGTTTACAAAGGGGGTGCAGACGGCAGACTGCCATAAACAGTCTACTGTACAGCCTGCAAGGCTTTTAAAATCTCCCACTGCTGTCATAAAAATTAAAGCAGCTATCCAGCCATTAATATTGATGATCTATTCTCAGGATAGGTCATCAATATCTGATCGGTGGGGGTCTGACACCCGGCACCCATGCTGATCAGCTATGAGATGAGGAGGCGGCGCTCCTGTGGAGCGGTGGTGTAGTGTAATTACAAGTACTTGCTCCATAATACAAGTATTTGGAGCAGGTACTTCCGAGACGAAGTGCAGTGTAAGGCCTCATGCACACGAACGTGTGCCGGCCGTGCCCGTGCTGCGGACCGCATACAGAGGGTCCTCAATAAACGGGCACCGGCCGTGTGCAGCCCGCATCACGGATCGCGGACCCATTCACTTCAATGGGTCCGCGATCCGGGAGATGCGGAGCGGAGGCACGGATCGGAACACCACGGAAGCACTACGGTGTGCTTCCTTGGTGTTTCTGGCCATGCCTCCGCACTGCAAAAAAAGTAGCACAAGCACTACTTTTTTGCGGTGCGGATCCTCGGATGCGGATAGCGGACCCCATTCAAGTGAATGGGTCCACGATCCGCATGCGGTGGCCTCACGGTCAGTGCCCGTGCATTGCGGACCGCAGTTTGCGGCCCGCAGCACAGGCACGGCCGGCACACGTTCCTGTGCATGAGGCCTAATGAAGAGGAAGCGGCACTCGCATGGAGCGCCAGCTGATTAGCGTGGGTGCCAGGTGTTGGACCCCCACCAATCAGATATTGACGACCTATGCTGACAATAGGTCAATAATATTAACAGGTGGACAACCCCTTTACTACCAACACTACAGGAAGCAATAAAACACATATAAAAGCCATTTTCTGCTTACGCAGTCTGTTCTCACTTGCTTTTTTAGCCGTCAATCCTTTCCGGATTTTTGACAGCAAGATTAGTGCAGTCTGCAGCACTGACGACATTCATCGGAGACATGAAAAACCCCATTAATGTCAAGTCATTCAGCATCATGGCGTCTATTATAAATTGAAGCCAAGACGCTACTGTAAACAGAGCCTTATATTATCATTTTTGTAATTGCAAAACATTTAATGGAACAAAATAAATTATAATAAACACAAAACCGTCCATTATAAAAGGAGAACAATTAAAATTATGGAACTTCTGTCTCCATCAAATAATGGAAATGAACACCACCTGACTGACCGCACTGACTGTAATGGGATCTGGTTTCCATTAAAAAAAACTGCATTTTACCTGACAAGAAAACACATCATGCTGGACTATTCTGTCCCAGTTTTTGACATCAAATGCTCCTAACGGAAAATGCGGGTAAAACCTAACATGGACTTCTGTGCATGTTATCATACCCCATCAGTCAAAGCATACTTGCTATCTAATTGTCACATACCGTATAGGTGTTTTTTTCCGTGTTCTAGGCACAATGGTTTTTCCCCATTGACCATATTTATTATTTCCATATCTCTGGTTTTACCACTCCTGAGGGCCCATTCACACGACCGTATCCATTTCTTTCTTTCTTTGTACCAGACCTAAAAGGTACCAAAATGAACTTTCACTGGGTGTTTTAGCCGACTGATAACTAACCATTACCATTTGAAAGTCGGCAATGTTTGATATTTTCATCTGACAGTCAGATGAAAGATCTTTTGTTCAAAAAAAAATTGCTTGTGAATGAAAAATCTTTCTTTGAAAGAACATTCTCTGAAAGATCTTTCATCCGTCACCCCGTTTCATTGAACATGTATGACTGGGTTGAACTGTAACGGGCAATATGGAGTAAAATGTGTATGACCATATCTGCGAAACAAATGTTCACCAGATGATTGTCCGACTGCTGTTCAACCACCAACCAACTTCCATCTAATGTGTATGGTCATCTTAAGGCTTCATTCACATGACCGTATGTGTTTTGCGGTCCACACCGGACAAGAATAGGACATGTTCTATCTTTTTTGCGGAACGGAAATACGGACATACGGAAACGGAATGCACACGGAGTACCTTCCGTTTTTTTTTTGCGGACCCACTGAAATGAATGGTTCCACGTACGGTCCTCAAAAAAAACGGAACAGACACGGAAACAAAATACGGTCGTGTGTAGTAGAGAAGGTGCTCTATGATACGGGGGCTCTGCTGTTCCTTTGGTCCAAACACTGTTTTCCTTTTTAACTCAACATGGCTGGGGTGTAGGAGCTCTGAATGATTAACTCTTTAGCTCTTGCCATGCTACATAATGCGAAATACCACAGCCTGGGAGCACAAACCTGTAGAGAGAACAACTATGATTGTGTCTCTATATATTACCTGTGTGCACTTCATAAGGCTACAGAGTTGGAGCCAGGACCTCGATCATATTCTGCAGCAAGCAATCATCATCAGGTCTCTCAGCCGGCGAGAGGCTGACCTGATCATCATACCTACCACCCACATAATAGAGGTCCTGACTCCAGCTCCAAATCTTTATGAAGTGCACACAGGCAATATCTAGACAGGTTTCCCTCCTCAGCCGAGTCAGGCATGAAGGCTTTCCTAGTCTTCTATGTTACATAGAGGATGACTGGGTGATCAGACGCAGGCAGGAGCTGCTCCCATCTTTTCTGATCCTAAATGCAGCCATCTGATGAGACATCATGTAAAACCAGTGAACCTTGCAATGGACTGGTTTTAACTGTTTAATCAGCCCCTTGTGTACATGCAAGACCTAAAATATATGATATTCAAATTCAAGTATGAAATGGCAGATAACGATGATGCCTTATAAACACGTTCTGCATATGGAGGTAATAAACTACAGCCATATGTTTACTATGAATTCCAGGAGGCATTACCGAAAAATAAAAGGAATCGGGGTCTCCCTTCTGTGGTGTGCTAAATGCTGGTATCACAGAGAATGATGTTAGAGATGAAATGGGATGAATAATAAATTACATCCGCTGATGATCACTGATCCCATGTACAGTGCTGTTCCCACATGGTCAAGTCACATTACTATGAGCACTTCCTTCATTTGACATTGGCAGCACTTACCTCATGAAGGAAGCCATGTGTGGTGAGCTGGCTAGGTGGGTGTAAACGACATATGATAGGCTGTCTGCACACAGATCTCTCGTTTCTGTCATGGGTAAGAGGGGCGACTTATCAGAGTTGCATAAAGGGATGATTACTGGCTTTTGGCCCAAGGGTGGCAGTATTTCTGCAACTGTGCAGTTTGTGAATGGTTCACGTGCTGCTGTGTGAAAGTGTATCCTGAGTGGACAAATGCCACCACTGTGAATAAGGTACGTGGAAACCGCATAGCACCATGTGCCATTGATGGTGAGGTGAATGTCGGCTACGAAAGTGTGTGAGGACTGGCCAACACGCTACAGTGGAGAAGCTCACCACCAAAATGAACCAGGAGGCTACCAGACATGTGTCTACAAAAACAGTTCAGCAAGTCCTACTGTATATGGGGTGGTCAGATGGACGGTCACTGCACCTCTGCGAATTAAGTTGCATCGGCAAAAAAGGCTTCAATTTTCTCTGCGTTATGAGTCTAAGTGTTTCTCACTTCAGTGAGTCAAGTTTTCTGCTTCATCGCATGGATGGACGTTGGAGTGTCAGGAGAAAACCATAAGAGAACAAACACCCTGCAGCCATTGCTGGAAGAACACAAGCTGGTGGTGGCAGAGTTATGGTCTGGGGAATGGTTTTGTGGCATTATGGGTCCACTCATCCATGTGGGAGGAACTCTCAGCCGATCTGGGGTATGAATTCATCTTTGCAGATCACATAAACCCATTCAAGCTTTTTGTCAACAGCGGGGTGAAAGGGATCTTCCAGCAAGACAATGTGACATCACACAGCTAGAAATGTCCAACATTGGTTTGAAGATCATGACTTCCAAGTACTACAGTACACCCTAATTGAGCATCTGTGGGACCATCTCAATCGCCATGTTCGCTTTATGGATCCTTCCTCCAACAGATTTGGGAAGCACTACAGTCAGCATGGCTCCAGATACCTGTGACAACCTACCAGGACCTTACTGAGTCACTCAGAAAGGTTAGGTGCTCCCAAAGAGGGAAGGGGGGCCCAAGCTGAACTCTTGCACCAAGGCCCATGAGCCTTTAGCTACGCCCCTGCCAGCGCCATACATGTGTAGTGGTTAAATGGAGTCTGTCACCTACAAAATGAGTGTCAAAGTAAGCATACCGCCAAAACTTAACCGTAGCTTTATTGTGAAAATTCAGACCTTTAATCCTGAGAAATGCTGTTTTATATTATTATGGAAATGCGGTTTTCGGTGCACCATTGATGGCGTTGCTTTGTTCAGTGCACCTGACTTCCCCTGCATCATGACTACTGGCACTGAAATCTCAGAGACAAGAGGGGGAGGTGCTGGGTGGCATTACTAGCAGAGCGATGGTGCACTGAAATCCTCATCTGCATGAAAATAAAAAGCACTAGAGGATCAGATTTTCATAAGAAAGGCATGGTTGTGTTTCGGGGGAACCTACCCTACATGGAGGTATGTTTTCTTTCAAAGCCAATTTTGGTGGTCACAGACTCCCTTTATCTGGAAGATGGTTCCCAAGTAGAGAACTGTAAAGAAGGCCTGGGGTAGTCGTACAGGATCCTCATAAGATGAAAAGTTTTGTCAGATGTTCAACCCTCAATAGTAAAAAGATTGGGACAGTAATCCTCTATACAATCACAGACACCAGCTGGACCAATAGTTCTTCCCAAGTGGAAGCCATAAGTGGAGGCCTAATGCATTTCAGACAATGAGGGATTATGCAATTCTCCAAATGTTAGCATTCTAGAACGCTATGCGGCTTCAGCTTATTATCTGAAGATGATTTTACATTCCAAGAGATAGTTCACATGGTGGCTTTTGCAAAGGCAAAATCCTCTCTGTTTTCTCCCGTAGTCTTTCAGTTTGAATGTCAGGGACCTGCCCGTGGTTTAGATCCTGTGGGTTATAGCGGCGTCCATCTTGGCCACATGAAGCCACATGAAGTGCAGTGTGGCCTCTCATTTCAAAAAAAGGGAGGCAGATTCAGTACTAAAAAATATATTTATTAAGCTATAATGATATAGGTTAAAAAGGTATAAAAATGATCAAAAATATATCAATTAATAGAAATCCAAAAAATAATAAAAAAAAGTGAATAGAAAAATAAAAAGAAGAATATAAGAAGAATATTAAATAGACGTCCTTCCTGTCTTTTATATATAAGGTCATCTCGTGAAGATTACGGTCACCATTGAGAAATGATTCCCTTCACATCGTAAAGACCCAGAAGCTCTACGGCAATCTCACTTGAATTTTGAATTTTGGCGCACTTTTACCACGTGGGACGCCACGTGCAAACGCCGATAGGCCATACACAGACGCGCGCACAGCCAGGCTCGGAAGCGCACTGTACAGCACATCAGACAGAGTCGGGACATACA
Organism: Rhinella marina; assembly: GCA_900303285.1. Classification (NCBI taxonomy): domain Eukaryota; kingdom Metazoa; phylum Chordata; class Amphibia; order Anura; family Bufonidae; genus Rhinella; species Rhinella marina. The sequence continues at coordinate 16,144 of ONZH01001306.1, read as the reverse complement.
GATACAATTGAAGGAACGGCCGTCACTACTCCACTCCCCGGATGGGTAACGTACATAGCTCTATGTCTATATTTGCCTGAGTGATTTATTCACATTTTTACAACTATATCAAGAAGTGGGTAATACGTTGGCTAGCCAAACCACCTTCAGGTATATAAATACCCTCAGTGAGGTTGTGATATCTCAAGGAATTACGGAGACAAGCCACTCACATAACAGTGGATATCTAATTAATACCAGTAACCCTGGACTGTGCATGGACATATGGTTCACCTAAAAACACCACATAATGAGTGACCACTACTAACCCGATTTTAGACTACGATTACAGACCAACTATCTGAAAACGGGTTATACCATTTGGAACTATCTTTTGGAACGGTCTTTTTCTATTTTTATTTTTATTTTTTATTCTTTATTTTTTATTTTTCTATTCACTTTTTTTATTATTTTTTGGATTTCTATTAATTGATATATTTTTGATCATTTTTATACCTTTTTTAACCTATATCATTATAGCTTAATAAATATATTTTTTAATACTATATTTGACTACGTATTGCATTACTTTCCTTAATACCAAGTAGAGTGTGCTCCACTTATATTACGTTTATAACAATCTTACTCACGATTTTAGGGTTAAATCGAAAGTGTGAAGCACCTCGTATTCTATTGTCTGTGTTGGTGAGCCACTAAATTTAAAAATATACCAGATTCAGTACTAGCTGTTGGCAGCTTTTTGGTGCGCCATCTGCGCTGGTAAAAAAAAACTTGGGGCCTAAGAAGTGCTGACCTTTCCCATCTTTACTCTGTATACGCCTATGAAATCACACTGCAAATGCCCAAATGCCTCAATCCCCCGTACGCCACAAATGAACTGAGAGATACAGCTAATAACAATGCCATTGTAAACTGTTCTACAAAACAGATTCCAAATGCCAATGTATTTGTTGCTAAAGGAAGTATACATAATTCATGAACGTCAAATGCAATCAGTTTTTGAAGATCTTGGCACCAGCCCGATTTCTGAAGGTCACTGGTCTTGAAGAGTTGCTTAAAAGTCAGAATTTGTACCAAGATGACTTTACGTTTTAAAATCATATATGGGAACTGAACAAAGAATTTATGTCTAAGTAAGCACAAAGTCAAATTGGGTTAGCTTCTGTTAGATGGCTGTGACTGTACCGAGATGTGGCAGATCTTTTATCTCCTAGGTTTAACCTGTTCACGTCTTGTGTAATATCTGAAGACATCTGAGACTGTCTATTCTAGTTGATGCTCAAATATTAAATAAGAACTCCCGACAAAAATTTTATTCCATGTCCTGCTAGAAACATACATGATATAATCTGTAGTGAATGTCATTTTCTTACCAGTGTCTGAATTTTTGAGTTATATCATCCTGAAGTTTCTTATCTGTGTCATGTCACCAGCAATTAGACCCACCAACTCACACAGAGACTTATGTGTGGACAGGAAGTCTAATTCTCTATGTATTCCTATGAGACTGAAAGTGAGGCTCCCATAGGAATGAATAGAGCAGTTACTGGCTTCCTGTCCTGGGTCAGTTGGAGGTCAGGGAGTTGATCACATGACCCAGCTACAATAAGAAGAGAGGTTTTCACTCACAGAAACAGTCACTGATAAGAAAATGACATTCACTACAGATTACATCATGCACCTTTCTAATAGGTCAGAGAATAAAACATTTTGCGGGAGTTCTTCTTTAAAGGCATTAGCTGAGCTTTAATAAAGATAGCTTCATATAGGAAAATGTACAGTACAATACTTACCTTTCATACCACCCAGATTTCTGGCCCTCAAGATGTTAGATATATTCATCCCATGACCCTACAGTCAACCTCTGGCCCCAGCAGTGACTTTGTCAACCACTGGACCAAGGACACGCAGTATGACCAGGTTGGCCATTTTAAAAGATGTATGTAGTACCTTTTGTCATATTAAATACTGATGGCCTGTCCTCAATATCAGACTGAGGGGGTCTGACACCCTGCTCTGGCACTGGAGGTCAGAGCCAGGACTAACCAGCTCCATTCATTGTGTAGTGGACCGGACTGGTAACTGCAGAGCTGCTCCTACTGAAGTGAAGACTAGCAGCACTACAGTTACAAGCTCCATCTGAAACAGCAGAAGGTGGGGTTGAGGTGTCGGACCCCCACCGATTTTATATTGATGGCTTATCAATACTGGTTTAAGCTATTGTGAGCCTCCTTACCCTTTTATTTCAAGTGTTTGTCCGCAATTTTTCCTTTGCATAGGTCATCAGCCTCTCATCGGTGGGATTCCAACACCTGGGACGCCGATCAGCTGGTGCTCACAGTAGCTCCACTACCTTCTCTAAGCTTCCCGCAGGCCAGTGACGTCATGACTAAAGGTCACGTTGAATGATCGGCAGGAGTACCAGTTGTCATACCCCCACCGATCAGATGCTAATGATCTATCCAAAGGATAGATCATCAGTAAGAAACTGGTGGACAACCCCTTTACCAGGACAAAATCAAAATTTCACTGAACGTGGAAAATGCTCTTCCTCCATTCAGACACATTGCACCACCAGTGCCATCAGCAGGCATTTTATGAAGAGCACAAAAGACTTGGCCAACAAGGTGGCATGCCTTATGCAATATAGAAAATGGAGCAGAATATCACCAAAGGATATGCTAGTTAGTGCCATATAGTCATCTTATAAGGGGCGGACCGGCCATAGACCGTACAGGGAAATTTCCCAGTGGGCCAATGCTCAATAGGCCGCCTGAGCCCTCCTCATGGCTGCCAGCCAGGTACATAACGATCTGATCATTAATTTTGTGCATCACTGTAGTACTTGGTTCTGCTGGGATCAGTATTTTATACTGCACTGCGGCATTTGGTTCTGCTGGGGTCAGTATTGTATGCTGCACTGTGGTATTTGGTTCTGCTGGGATCAGTATTTTATACTGCAGTGAGGTATTTGGTTCTGCTGCTGCAGTATTTTATGCTGTACTGTGGTATTTGGGTCTGCTGGGATCAGTATTTATGCTGCACTCTGGTATTTGGTTCTGCTGGGATCAGTATTTTATGCTGTACTGTGGTATTTGGTTCTGCTGGGCTCAGTATTTTATGCTGCACTGTGGTATTTGGCTCTGCTGGGCAGTATTTTATGCTGTACTGTGGTATTTGGTTCTGCTGGGATCAGTATTTTATGCTGTACTGTGGTATTTGATTCTGCTGGGATCAGTATTTTATGCTGTACTGTGGTATTTGGTTCTGCTGGGGTCAGTATTTTATGCTGCACTGTGGTATTTGGCTCTGCTGGGGCAGTATTTTATGCTGTACTGTGGTATTTGGCTCTGCTGGGGCAGTATTTTATGCTGTACTGTGGTATTTGGTTCTGCTGGGATCAGTATTTTATGCTGTACTGTGGTATTTGGTTCTGCTGGGATCAGTATTTTATGCTGTACTGTGGTATTTGGCTCTGCTGGGATCAGTATTTTATGCTGTACTGTGGTATTTGGTTCTGCTGGGATCAGTATTTTATGCTGTACTGTGGTATTTGGTTCTGCTGGGATCAGTATTTTATTCTGTACTGCATATACAGTATATAATGTCTCCTTGTGGCTGCCCCATACAGTATAATGTCTCCTTGTGGCTGCCCCATACATTAAAACGTCTCGTTGTGGGCCCTATACAGTATAACGTCTCCTTGTGGCTGCCCCATACAGTGTAATGTCTCCTTGTGGCTGCCCCATACATTAAAACGTCTCGTTGTGGGCCCTATACAGTATAACGTCTCCTTGTGTCCCCGATAGAGTATAACATCTCATTGTGGCCCCCATACAGTATAATGTCTCCTTGTGGCTGCCCCCATACAGTATAACGTCTCCTTGTGGCCCCCATACAGTATAACGTCTCCTTGTGGCTGCCCCATACAGTATAATGTCTCCTTGTAGCTGCCCCCATACAGTATCACATCTACTGGTGGCTGCCCCCATATAGTATAACGTCTACTTGTGGCCCCCATACAGTATAACGTCTCCTTGTGGTTGCCCCCATACAGTATAACGTCTCCTTGTAGCTGCCCCCATACAGTATCACGTCTACTGGTGGCTGCCCCCATACAGTATAATGTCTCCTTGTGGCCCCCATACAGTATAACATCTCCTTGTGGCTGCCCCCATACAGTATAATGTCTCCTTGTGGCCCCCATACAGTATAACGTCTCCTTGTGGCTGCCCCATACAGTATAATGTCTCCTTGTGGCTGCCCCCATACAGTATAACGTCTACTGGTGGCTGCCCCCATACAGTATAACGTCTCCTTGTGGCCCCCATACAGTATAACGTCTCCCTGTGGCTGCCCCCATACAGTATAATGTTTCCTTGTGGCTGCGCCCATACAGTATAATGTTTCCTTGTGGCTGCCCCCATACAGTATAATGTTTCCTTGTGGCTGCGCCCATACAGTATACCGTCTCCTTGTGGCTGCCCCCATACAGTATAACGTCTCCTTGTGGCTGCCCCCATACAGTATAACGTCTCCTCGTTGCTGCCCCATACAGTATAAGTACAGTACAAGTTTTTCTTCTAAATGAGTATTTATCGCGATATATATCGTTATCGCGATAAATTTCATGATATCGTTATCGTGGGAATATTTTTGATATCGCCCAACCCTAGTTCTGCTGCTGCAGTATTTTATGCTGTACTGTGGTATTTGGTTCTGCTGGGGCAGTATTTTATGCTGTACTGTGGTATTTGGTTCTGCTGGGATCAGTATTTTATGCTGTACTGTGGTATTTGGTTCTGCTAGGATCAGTATTTTATGCTGTACTGTGGTATTTGGTTCTGCTGGGATCAGTATTTTATGCTGTACTGCAGTATTTGGTTCTGCTGGGATTAGTATTTTATGCTGTACTGTGGTATTTGGCTCAGCTAGGATTAGTACTTTATGCTACATTGCGGTATTTGGTTCTGCTGGGATCAGTATTTTATGCTGTACTGTGGTATTTGGTTCTGCTGGGATCAGTATTTTATGCTGTACTGTGGTATTTGGTTCTGCTGGGATCAGTATTTTATGCTGTACTGTGGTATTTGGTTCTGCTCGGATCAGTATTTTATGCTGTACTGTGGTATTTGGTTCTGCTGGGATCAGTATTTTTATGCTGTACTGTGGTATTTGGTTCTGCTCGGATCAGTATTTTATGCTGTACTGCAGTATTTGGTTCTGCTGGGATCAGTATTTTATGCTGTACTGCAGTATTTGGTTCTGCTGGGATCAGTATTTTATGCTGTACTGTGGTATTTGGCTCTGCTAGGATTAGTATTTTATGCTACATTGCGGTATTTGGTTCTGCTCGGATCAGTATTTTATGCTGTACTGTGGTATTTGGTTCTGCTGGGATCAGTATTTTATGCTGTACTGTGGTATTTGGTTCTGCTGGGATCAGTATTTTATGCTGTACTGTGGTATTTGGTTCTGCTGGGATCAGTATTTTATGCTGTACTGTGGTATTTGGTTCTGATCGGATCAGTATTTTATGCTGTACTGCAGTATTTGGTTCTGCTGGGATCAGTATTTTATGCTGTACTGTGGTATTTGGTTCTGCTGGGATCAGTATTTTATGCTGTACGGCAGTATTTGGTTCTGCTGGATCAGTATTTTATGCTGTACTGTGGTATTTGGCTCTGCTGGGGATCAGTATTTTATGCTGTACTGTGGTATTTGGTTCTGCTGGGATCAGTATTTTATGCTGTTACTGTGGTATTTGGTTCTGCTGGGATCAGTATTTTATGCTGTACTGTGGTATTTGGTTCTGCTGGGATCAGTATTTTATGCTGTACTGTGGTATTTGGTTCTGCTGGGATCAGTATTTTATGCTGTACTGTGGTATTTGGTTCTGCTGGGATCAGTATTTTATGCTGTACTGTGGTATTTGGTTCTGCTGGATCAGTATTTTATGCTGTACTGTAGTATTTGGTTCTGCTGGGATCGTATGCTGTACTGTGGTATTTGGTTCTGCTGGGATCAGTATTTTATGCTGTACTGTGGTATTTGGTTCTGCTGGGATCAGTATTTTATTGCTGTACTGTGTATTTGGTTCTGCTGGGATCAGTATTTTTATGCTGTACTGTGTATGTATTTGGTCTGCGGTACTGGGATCAGTATTTTATGCTGTACTGTGGTATTTGGTTCTGCTGGGATCAGATTTTATGCTGTACTGTGGTATTGGTTCTGCTGGATCAGTTTTATGCTGTACTGTGGTATTTTGTCTCTGCTGATCAGTATTTTATGGCTGTACTGTGTATTTGGTTCTGCTGGGATCAGTATTTTATGCTGTACTGGTATTTGGTTCTGCTGGGGGTATCTGTGGTATGTTATGCTGCTGTATTGGTACTGTGTATTGCTGGGATCATTGCTGTATTTGGTTCTGCTGGGATCAGTATTTTATGCTGTACTGTGGTATTTGGTTCTGCTGGGATCAGTATTTTATGCTGTACTGTGGTATTTGGTTCTGCTGGGATCAGTATTTTATGCTGCACTGTGGTATTTGGCTCTGCTGGGATCAGTATTAGTTCGCCAGATTTACTATCACTTACCCCAGAAACTGCAGTATCAGAGGCGCACTGGGGATCAAGACTGACGTATGGAAACGCCCATCCGTGTTTTTACCTTGTAAATGCTAAAAATATAACGGTTGTTGCCTTCCTTTATAACTGATGATTGTTAGTAACTATACACATTGACACATTGCTCGTGCAGTACCCCAGAGCAAGGGGTTTGTTAGGTACTACTGCCCGCCATAGGATCTGATGGAACAGACTTTAGCCCATTTAGCACTACATTAAAGAGAGACATTCATTCTGTTACCTCTGGCCAGGAGCCCCAGAACCAGGGTGTGCCTCCGGGAAAGAAAGGGTGTGTCCTTCATCACAGGTACCCCAACTACCATAAACCAGGAGCCCCAGAACCAGGGTGTGCCTCAGAGAAAGAAAGGGTGTGTCCTTCATCACAGGTACCCCAACTACCATAAACCAAGAGCCCCAGAACCAGGGTGTGCCTCAGAGAAAGAAAGGGTGTGTCCTTCCAGGGAAATTTCCCTGTTCCGTGTTCATAGGGCTGCCTGGGCCCTTCTCACAGTCAGCAAGGAAGTTTTTGGGGATGTATTTTGTGATGGACTGTGGTATTTGGCTCTGTTGGGGCGGTATAATGTGCCACAATATGGTATTGCTGGCCCTGCCTTCCATCAATTTGGACCTGACTACAAAATAGGGCCACTCTTAGTATTTTTTCCAGGGCCACTTTAAGTTCCCACTCCGTCCCTGCATGGCAATATTGTATTATTACCACAACCACATCTAATCGGCAGCCTGAATACACCCTAAGAAATAAGGAGGGCTTCACCTGCTCCTCTGGATGCCACTTTTAAGAAATATTTTTTGGGTATCATGCTAAGACCGGTTCACATCTGCAGCAGGTAACTCATTTCTGGCAGATAGTGTTATAAGGAGCTACAGTATCCAGCACAGCCGGACACCGCCGTGCACCACCAGAACCCCATTCACTATAATGGGATCCTATGGGGATCCTGTGGATCTCCAGCATAAATGCCAGCTTTCAGCTGAACAAATTCCACTGCATGTGGGCATCAGTGTCTGGGTATGCAATATATACTCCGCCAGTCTGTTTCTCAGCAACAACAAACTACTGGAGTACTCAAACGAGATGTGAACAAACTTGGATAAGCTTAAACGCTATGTAAAACTTTAGGGACAATTTTGTTTTTATGATTGCATGAGCTGAAGGACCCGGCTTCGCGCGGGTATATTTCATCTATTTCATTTAATGTTTAGGTGTGTCGTTAAAAGATATCGACAGTATCCACTATAACAGTGATATCTACAGTACCCCACCCCTTTAAAAGTGACCTCTACAGTGGCTTGTCCCCGTAACAGTAACATCCACAGCGCCCTCCCTTTTAACAGTAACCTCGACAGTGGCCACCCCTTTATTAGTGACCTCCACAGTACCCCATCTCGTTAACAGTGATTTCCACAATAACCCACCCCCTAGCAGTGACCTCCACAGAGCTCCATTCCCTCAAAATGTGACCTCCACAACACCCTGCCCCCTTAACAGTAACCTCTACAGCATCCCACCCCTTAACAATGACATCCATAGCGGACTATCCCCTTAACTATGACCTCCACCGTTCCCTTCCCCCTTAAAGGGGTTGTCCAAGTTATAAAAAAAATATATAGCACTGTAAATCTGATGGGCAGCAATATATAACTAAGTTCAGCAAGTTTTAGGCAAAAAAAATCTATATTTCCTCATTTCCCTGCTTCTCTTCTGGACTTTGTTTACATGCAATAACAGCAATCTCAGCCCCTCCCCCCTTCTCTGCAAAGGCAGTGAATACAAGTGCTGAGTGACATGTCTCCCTGCTGGAATACTCAGCAGCATGTTGTATGTGTAGGACTACAAGTCCCAGCTGTACAATGACACTGCTGATACACACAGGAAATTCTCCCTACCTGTTCTTGTACAATACAATTCCTCTATAGCTCCTTGCCCAGCATTTGTCTCCTCTCACTGCTGCAGCTACTGTTTGTTGTAAAGCCTTGAGCCCTCAGTGTGTTCTGGCTGAAGGGGTTAATGTTTTATCTGAAGGAATCCAGGGAGAGAGCAGATAGCAGGAGCCCGGCAAAGAAAGGGGGTGTGGCCAGTGACGTCTCGTGTACAGACTGTTATCTGAACTCTGAGGCTTGTGAACGAAACATCACAGACCAGGGAGATAAGGTGACATCACAGGTCATGTGACCCTCAGTCAACTCTGAGAAACCAGCAGCTTTAGAAACACAAAGTACATGGGAAAGTTGTTACACCTGACAAGTTAGAAACATATAAAGAACAAAAAAATAACTCGGACAACCCCTTTAACAGAGATGTCATCAGAGCCCACCTCTTTAACAATGACCTCCACAGCATCCCACCCCCTTAACAGTGACCTCCACAGCAAGCCGCCCTTTTACCAGTGACCTCCACAGCGACCGCCCCTTTATTAAAGACTTCCACAGTACCCCATCTCCTTAACAGTGATTTCCACAACATCCCATCCCCTTAACAGTGGCCTCTACAGCAATCTGCCCCTTAACACTCACCTCCATAGTGAACTGTCCCCTTAACCTTAACCTTAGTGTGGCCAGAGGTCAGGCTTTAGGCCGGATAGTCTGGCTTTCAGACTCCCTGTCTTCTGTCCAGCGTAGGGCCTGGACGGACACAGGGATGTCCTTTTGACATTTTAACAGATGACTCTCAGCAGCAGCACTGTGCAGTCTAAGTGTGCGCTGCAAGGAGAAAGTCACACTCCCTCCCACCCCTGCAGCTGAAAGAAGCTGATTTTTACCTTCATTTTTTCAATCCCTGTCGGCTGCGGACTGTGAGGGGGGGGTGGCGTAGTGGGACCTGGGGGTGGGGTTTTTAAGTCTGTCTTTTGAGAGTGGACTGAATGGCCACCCTACCTGCCCCTGAACTGTGACCTCCACAGCACTCGGCTCCCTTAACAATGTCATCCACAGCGCCCTGCCCCTTTAAAGCTGACCTACAGCAGTGAAGAAAAATGGCTGGCTTATTATGGAAGCCTGGTGTAAAACTGTCTGTATGTGGAGACTAAGGGCCTCCGAGCTTCTATTGGCTGATAAGGGACATGTGACAGTGTGTATGGGATATGAAGAGAAAGACCTGCAGGCTTCTATTGGCTAATGCAGTTCATGTGATGGTGTCATATTTGTATTTTTTGGGAATATCTCAGGAACGGTACGTCCTGGAGAGCTGAGACCCGGTCCAAAACCTTCCCGGACACCTGATGGACCTGTGTGCCAAATTTCGTGATTGTAAATGTAATGGTGCTGATTCCTTTAGCGGACATACACACACATACATACTCAGCTTTATATATTAGATTTTACTCATTTTGGGCTAAAAATATATATTTTTTAAATTGGTCTTTATTAAAAATATTCAGCCATTCTGACAGAAAGGGTTAACTGTTTGTCTAGCTGTGCGAATCCTGCATCCTTCTCTCTGAATTACTAAGAGGTCATAAACACTTAGTTAAAGGGGTATTCTCATCTTGCCTAATGGGGGCATATCGCTAGGATATGCCCCCATTGTCTTATAGGTGCGGGTCCCACCGTTGGGACCCGCACCTATATCGAGAACGGGGCCCCGCAAGGTGGTGCTGGAGGACTCCGGTCCGGCCACCACCAAAGCCGGCTCCCCATAGAAATGAATGGGAGCGCACCGCGCTTGCGCGGCCACCGCTCCTATTCATTTCTATGGAGCCGACGGAAATAGCCGAGCCAGCGCTCGGCTATCTTCGCCGGCCACATTGAAAATGAATGGAGGCGGCTGCGCATGCGCAGTGCGCCCCCGTTCGCTTTCGGGGCCCCGTTCTCGATATAGGTGCGGGTCCCAGCGGTGGGACCCGCACCTATAAGACAATGGGGGCATATCCTAGCAATATGCCCCCATTAGGCAAGATGAGACAACCCCTTTAACCCCATTCTTTTCAGTAAGATAAGGATTGAGCTATAATGAGTGTTTATAATGTCACAGATAAGGAGCCATCAGCTCAGCTGCCTGATGGAACAGAGTGAAAACACAGATCCTGCTACTAAAGAATCTCAATGCTGTAACAAAGAAAAGGGCTCGACATTTTTAATAAAGCCAACTGAAAACAATATTTTTAGCTCAAAATGAGTACAGTGCACTAATTTAAAAAAATTGCCCGCAACGGTGTACCTAGCCTTTAAAGGAATTCTCCTGGACAACCCTTACTTGTTAGAAGGATGACAATAAGCTGATCACAAAGTGTCTCCTGCTGGGACCTCCAGTGATCAGCTGTTATCTGTAGGCAACCATAGCAGTTAGTGCTCAATTTCCATGCAGCGCCTCCACAGGAGAAATGATGCATTACACAATGCACCATGCAAGACAACAGCTATCACTCCAGCAGGTGGCAGGAAGTAGTTAATAAGACTGGAGGAGCTCGATCCACCGCTCCATCAATAGCAAGTAGCACGTCTTTGAAGAGCAGATCTATGTCCATATTTGCATCTGTTGCAGCAAACGGAACGGGTGATTTTAATATATTTCCATTAATTATAAAGATATTTCTCCTTTTACTAGAGAATGATGAGAATGATGCTGCCAGGCCCCATCTCAGGGTTGAAACTCATGACAGTACTGTTTTCATACAATGACAACATAAGCTGATCAATGCAAATGTCCCATTACTTTCATCTGCTACAAGCAGGTACAAGAATGGATTCATTTTCTCCATATAACAGTATAAAGAATCCCCTGTGAGACTGCAGAGCAATTGTCGGAAAAACACAGCTCCAGAGTCAAACCTAAGTTCAGTCCATCATCATCCACCATCATACTACAGTTCACACCTCTGAGACTGTAGAGCAATCACTGCAAGACACAGCTCCAGAGTGAAACCTAAGTTCAGTCCCCCAACATCCACCATCATACTACAGTTCACACCTCTGAGACTGTAGAGCAATCGCCGCAAGAAATACAGCTCCAGAGTGAAACCTAAGTTCAGTCCTACAACATCCACCATCATACTACAGTTCACATCTCTGAGACTGCAGAGCAATTGTCTCAAAAAACACAGCTCCAGAGTCAAACCTAAGTTCAGTCCATCATCATCCACAATCATACTACAGTTCACACCTCCAATACTACAGAGCAGTCACTGCAAGACACAGCTCCAGAGTCAAACCTAAGTTCAGTGCATCAACATCCACCATCATACTAAAGTTCACACCTCTGAGACCGCAGAGCAGTCACCACCACACACAGTTCCAGAATGAAACATAAGTTCAGTCCCTCAACATCCCCCATTAAACTACAGTCCACACCTCCAAGACTGCAGAGCAGTCGCCGCAACACACAGCAACACACTGCTCCAGCTCCAGAGTCAAACCTAAGTTTGCATCTGTTGCAGCAAACGGAATGGGTGATTTTAATATATTTCCATTAATTATAAAGATATTTCTCCTTTTACTAGAGAATGATGAGAATGATGCTGCCAGGCCCCATCTCAGGGATGAAACTCATGACAGTACTGTTTTCATATAATGACAACCACCATCAACATCCACCATCATACTACAGTTCACACATCCAATACTGCAGAGCAGTCGCTGCAACACACAGCTGCAGAGTCAAACCTAAGTTCAGTCCCCCAACATCCACTATCATACTACAGTTAACACCTCTGAGACTGTAGAGCAATTGGCGCAAGAAAAACAGCTCCAGAGTCATACCTAAGTTCAGTCCATCAACATCCACCATTATACTAACGTTCACACCTCTGAGACCGCAGAGCAGTCGCCGCCACACACAGCTCCAGAGTCAAACCTAAGTTCAGTCCCCCAACATCCCCCATTAAACTACAGTCCACACCTCCAAGACTGCAGAGCAGTCGCACGCAACACACAGCTCCAGAGTCAAACCTAAGTTCAGTCCCCCAACATCCCCCATTAAACTACAGTCCACACCTCCAAGACTGCAGAGCAGTCGCCGCAACACACAGCTCCAGAGTCAAACCTAAGTTCAGTCCCCCAACATCCACCATCATACTACAGTTCACACCTCTGAGACTGTAGAGCAATCGGCGCAAGAAACACAGCTCCAGAGTCAAACCTAAGTTCAGTCCACCAACATCCACCATCATACTACAGTTCATGGCAGCCACTAAATAAATGCATAAAAATCTGCAGCATTTCGGGCAGTGGTGAAAATTAGGCAACCTGCAAAAATAGCAGCCAAATGAATTCTAATGGTGGCTCCAGATGTTGCACCATGTAAAGTCATGGCGTGGATTTTGGGTGTGGTATCCACAGTGAATGAAGATTTAGGGTGCCTTCACACGTCGCAAAGAATTCTGCCAGAAAATCTGCAACATCAAGACTTCCACCATGTTATCCTATGGAAAACTGATTCTGCAGTGGAAAACGCTGCAGAAAACTGAATGGAGAGATTCCCATACCGGAAATGTGCAACAATCCTGTGGATTTTCTGGCAGACACCCCTGGGAACCCTTTCCCACACTATGGTTGACGTTCACATTAGTGCAGGGTTCACACGGGTGTGGGTTTCCAAACAGAATTTCCACATGGGCAAAAGCAGAAGTTTAATAAGACCCTAGAGGCAAGTTCACATTATCAGTCTCGTCAGTGCTTTTATACTGCCGTATTCCTGGCTCAGGTGACATACAGATCTTGCCGATTTATTTTAGATGCAAGACAGGCCTTTTACACTATTAGGGCATATTATTAGAGGTCCATAATCAGGGATCAGTTATTAGACGTCCATTATTAGGGGGGATTATTAGGGGTACATCATATTGGGTTCATTATTAGGGGAAACGCTATCAATTAATTTTTACTTCCATATTGTCACTGATGGGACTTGTTCCAGAGATTGAGACCTTTATTATTTCCTACTGATATTATTTTGAGGAAAAGTCTCAACATTTCCGCAACAAAGTGACATTAAAGGGGTTGTCCGAGTTATTTTTTTGTTCTTTATATGTTTCTAACTTGTCAGGTATAACAACTTTCCCATATACTTTGTGTTTCTAAAGCTGCTGGTTTCTCAGAGTTGACTGAGGGTCACATGACCTGTGATGTCACCTTATCTCTCTGCTCTGTGATGTTTCGTGCACAAGCCTCAGAGTTCAGATAACAGTCTGTACACGAGACGTCACTGGCCACGCCCCCTTTCTTTGCCGGGCTCCTGCTATCTGCTCTCTCCCTGGTTTCCTTCAGATAAAACATTAACCCCTTCAGCCAGAACACACTGAGGGCTCAAGGCTTTACAACAAACAGTAGCTGCAGCAGTGAGAGGAGACAAATGCTGGGCAAGGAGCTATAGAGGAATTGTATTGTACAAGAACAGGTAGGGAGAAATTCCCTGTATGTATCAGCTGTGTCATTGTACAGCTGGGACTTGTAGTCCTACACATACAACATGCTGCTGAGTATTCCAGCAGGCAGACATGTCACTCAGCACTTGTATTCATTCCCTTTGCAGAGAGGGGGGGAGAAGGGGGAGGGGCTGAGATTGTTGTTATTGCATGTAAACAAAGACCAGAAGAGAACCAGGGAAATTAGGAAATATGGATTTTTTTTGCCAAAAACTTGCTGAACTTAGTTATATATTGCTGCCCATCAGATTTACAGTGCTATATTTTTTCCATAACTTTACAACCCCTTTAACTTACATGTTTATATAGGTGCTGTTACTTTGTTTTATAAATTAACAGTACAAGCAATTATTTTAAAAAGAAACTTTGTAATATAGCTTATCAGAGGAAAATGTCTCTTCTCCACTTCCTTTCCTGCATCGGCGATTCACTCTCAATGGAGTAGAGATGGATTATCAAGTCACTGGCAGATGAGCTTTTTTGTAGATTATTTGGGGTATATTATTTTGTGTAAATTACTATGGGTATGTTATTAGGGGTACATTACTATAGGTATGTTATTAGGGGTACATTACTATGGGTATGTTATTAGGGGTACATTACTATGGGTATGTTATTAGGGGTACATTACTATGGGTATGTTATTAGGGGTACATTACTATGGTATGTTATTAGGGGTACATTACTATGGGTATGTTATTAGGGGTACATTACTATGGGTATGTTATTAGGGGTACATTACTATGGGTATGTTATTAGGGGTACATTACTATGGGTATGTTATTAGGGGTACATTACTATGGGTATGTTATTAGGGGTACATTACTATAGGTATGTTATTAGGGGTACATTACTATGGGTATGTTATAAGGGGTACATTACTATGGTATGTTATTAGGGGTACATTACTATGGGTATGTTATTAGGGGTACATTACTATGGTATGTTATTAGGGGTACATTACTATGGTATGTTATTAGGGGTACATTACTATGGGTATGTTATTAGGGGTACATTACTATAGGTATATTATTAGGGGTTCATTACTACTATGGTATGTTATTAGGGTACATTACTATAGTATTATAGGGTATGTATTAGGGGTACATTATGGTATGTTATTAGGGGTATTATTATAGGTAGGTATTACTATGGGTATGTTATTAGGGTACATTACTATAGGTATGTTATTAGGGGTACATTACTATGGTATGTTATTATTACATCATTAGGACATTACTATGGTATGTTATTAGGGGTACATTACTATGGTTATATTAGGGGGGTATGTTATTAGGGTACATTACTATGGGTATTATTTAGGGGTACATTACTATGGGTATGTTATTAGGGGTACATTACTATGGGTATGTTATTAGGGGTACATTACTATGGGTATGTTATTAGGGGTACATTACTATGGGTATGTTATTAGGGGTACATTACTATAGGGGTATATTTATTAATTAGGGGTCATACATACTATGGTATGTTATTAGGGTACATTACTATGGGTATGTTATTAGGGGTACATTACTATGGGTAATTATTAGGGGTATTATTATGTTATTAGGGGTACATTACTATGGGTATGTTATTAGGGGTACATTACTATGGGTATGTTATTGGGGTACATTACGGTACTATTTACTTTATGGGTATATTATTAGGGGTACATTACTATAGGTATGTTATTAGGGGTACATTACTATAGGTATATTATTAGGGGTATGGGTATTATTAGGGGTACATTACATTACTATATGGGTATATTATTAGGGGGCATTACTATGGGTATGTTATTAGGGGTACATTACTATGGGTTAGGGTACATTATTAGGGTATTATTAGGGTACATTACTATGTTATTAGGGGTAACATTTACATTATAGGTATATTATTAGGGGTACATTACTATATTATATTACTATGGCTATTTATTAGGGGTACATTACTATGGGTATGTTATTAGGGGTACATTACTATGGGTATGTTATTAGGGGTACATTACTATGGGTATGTTATTAGGGGTACATTACTATGGGTATGTTATTAGGGTACATTACTTAGTGTTATATTATTAAGGGGTACATTACTATGGGTATGTTATTAGGGTACATTACTATAGGTATGTTATTA
>ONZH01001305.1:0-29083 GCA_900303285.1 Rhinella marina | reverse complement strand
CTCACCTCTTGGGCCTACAAACAATTTTTAAGAGGTCTCACCTCTTGGGCCTCCACATAATTTTTAAGAGGTCTCACCTCTTGGGCCTCCACATAATTTTTAAGAGGTCTCACCTCTTGGGCCTACAAACAATTTTTCTCATGGCCTCACCTCTTGGGCCTACAAACAATTTTTAAGAGGTCTCACCTCTTGGGCCTCCACATAATTTTTAAGAGGTCTCACCTCTTGGGCCTCCACAAAATTTTTAAGAGGTCTCACCTCTTGGGCCTACAAACAATTTTTCTCATGGCCTCACCTCTTGGGCCTACAAACAATTTTTAAGAGGTCTCACCTCTTGGGCCTCCACATAATTTTTAAGAGGTCTCACCTCTTGGGCCTCCACATAATTTTTAAGAGGTCTCACCTCTTGGGCCTACAAAACAATTTTTAAGAGGTCTCACCTCTTGGGCCTCCACATAATTTTTAAGAGGTCTCACCTCTTGGGCCTCCACATAATTTTTAAGAGGTCTCACCTCTTGGGCCTACAAACAATTTTTCTCATGCCTCACCTCTTGGGCCTACAAACAATTTTTAAGAGGTCTCACCTCTTGGGCCTACAAACAATTTTTATTATTGCTCACCTCTTGGGCCTTAATACAATTTTTAAGAGGTCTCACCTCTTTGGCCTCCACTTAATTTTTTTGAGGGCTCACCTCTTGGGCCTCCACATAATTTTTTGAGGGCTCACCTCTTGGGCCTCCATATAATTTTTCGAGGGCTCACCTCAAGCTAACTTTGCGCACTCATTAAAATATTTTCACAACAAGGACCTAAGAGCCCTCGATGGGAGAGCTTTGTGTGGGGGCCTGTTATAGGGAAGAGATGCGGCCCTGCGGGCTCTAGCCTGCCTTTTCCATGAGCCTCTGGCCAGCCCACGGCCTCTTCCTGCCTTTTGCGGTCCTACGCATCCCTCAACATCCCCACTGCTTTACCTGCTAGACATGACACTGGCCAGGTCGGGTCACTGACTTCGTCATACTCAACCACCTCCTCTTACACTGCCTCACTTTGCTCCAACAGCCTCCCTTGCTGGCAACTGTGTCTCATCATCGTCCCTAATCATTTTACACTTTAGTGCCCGTTCCACACCACCATCAGCTCGAGATGGAGCTTGCTCCAGTGTTTGGGCATCAGAACAAACAAAATCCTCAGATAGCTCCTGCGATTCTTGCATGGGTGGGAACACTGGGTTGATAACATTGGGCAGGGTGGGAGGAAGGAGGGTCAGAGTGAGGTCCCTGCAGTTTCTGCAGGCTATCGACGAGACTGACTTTGTGGACTTGACTGAGTGGTGGACAGATTTAAAAGGAGAATCTAGAAGGAGAAGGAGGGGTTTGCCGAGCTGTCTGTAAGGGTTGTGGAAATCCAGACAGAACCAAGGCCCAAAACTTGGGTGGGAGGTAGCAGGTTTGCCCGTCCCCGCCTCCACAACATTCACCCAGTGTGCCATCAGGGAGATGTAGCATCCCGGCCTCAAACCAAAGTGTTGGTGGTCAAATGGCGTTTTGCAGTACCGTGTTACTCGGGCGTGGATGATGTTTTGGGACATGTGCCTGGCAAGGCAGGGATGGCACAGAGGGAAAAATAGTGATGGCTTGATTGCTTTCCCCCTTGCCTATGCCATCTGTGGTTGTCATAGGCAACATGATTTTAAGGGGTGCAGAATTTTATCTTCTTTTTTGTCTAGTTTGGCTTGGGGTCCATGGCAATGTAGAGGAAAGAAGGTTTCCTTGTATGGTCTCACTTTACAGAGAGGTTACATTGTCTTTGGAGTGTATTGTTGAGAGGCTGTGATAGTGGCGTAATAGTGCGACTTGGGGCGTGTTAATATGCACCCAGACATGCTTCCCCTGCTGTCCCAGTTGCATTCCAGCAGTGTTGGCATCCTTTTCTGAGGTTTCAGGGTGGACTTGGTGACCTCCAAGTGGTCGAATTGAGATTTCCAAGTGGCGAGCATTTTTTTCCCATAGACTTTAATGGGATTCGATATCCGGTCGAATAGTTGAATTTCGCGGTCTATTCGAATCGAATTTCGAACTTTCGAATATTTTACTACTCGCTCATCTCTATTGATGACGCCAAGTAGTTCCTACCTGGTGTGACTGAGTTCATTCAGGCTGGCCATGTGTGGAACAGCGTTACACTGCCGAGTTCTGCATAGGTGGTTTGTTGGAAGACCACTGAATTATTAGTGATGATCGAGCACCGCGAGTGCTCGGCCGAGCACCCGAGCATAATTGAAGTCTATGGG
Source organism: Rhinella marina (assembly GCA_900303285.1). Lineage (NCBI taxonomy): Eukaryota > Metazoa > Chordata > Amphibia > Anura > Bufonidae > Rhinella > Rhinella marina. The sequence continues at coordinate 26,793 of ONZH01001305.1, read as the reverse complement.
AGTAAACCAGGCACTACACGCTAGGAAGAGCGGGGGGTGCCTGGTTTACACAAGTGCCCAAATTTAAAAAAAAAACAAACAAACAGACACACAGAGACACTACTTACCTTCCCTGGCAGCTCCCTCCTCCCGTCCAGCCGGAAGACGGCATGCAGAGTGGTAAGTTGTACCACAGTGCCACCTGCTGGATGGGAGGAATTACTACAAAGAAGAAGCCTGAGGAAGTAAGTGGTCTGTGTTTGTTTGTTTGTTCTTTTCTTGTTTGTTTTCTATTTTCCAGGATTGTGAATGCAGAGGACTACGTCGGATTCAGTGGATTATGTTGGACCAGCTTTTTTATTTTTTAAATAAAATGGTCAAACTGGGGTCTGGGGGAGTATTTATGTCAAAAAAATATTTTATAAGTGTGTGTGTGTTTTTACAACATTGTAGTTTTAGCAATCACGGCTATCTACAGACGGCCCTGATTACTAATACTGGGCTTAGTGCTTGCCGGTATGGCCAGCACTAACCCCAACATCTATTACCCCGGCACCCACCGCCACCAGGAGTGCCGGGAAGAGCCGGGTACCCGCAGGATCGGACCTTCTAAATTGAGGGTCCGGTTCTGGGGCGGCTGCAGGCTGGTACCATTAGGCTGGGAAGGGCCAATAACCGTTTCCCTTCCCACCCTGGCAGTGCCAGGCTGCCGCTGCTGGTTGTATCTGGCTGGAGAAGAAAAAAAGGGGGGACCCCAAGCTTTTTTTTTTTTTCAAAAATAATTAAATAATTTTAAAAAATGGCGTGGGGTCCCCCCTTTTTTCCTTCTCCTGCCAGATACAACCAGCAGCAGCCTGGCACTACCAGGGTGGAAGGGACACGGTTATTGGTCCTTCCCAGCCTAATGGTACCAGCCTGCAGCCGCCCCAGTACCGGACCCTCAATTTAGAAGGTCCGGTCCTGCCGGTACCCAGCTCTTCCCAACACCCCTGATGGCGGTGAGTGCCGGGGTAATAGATGTTGGGGTTAGTGCTGGCCATACCGGCAAGCACTAAGCCCAGTGTCTGTAGATAGCCGTGATTGCTAAAACTGCAATGTTGTTAAAAAACACACTCACACTGAAAAAATATTTTCTTGAAATAAATACTCCCCCAGACCCCTGTTTGACCAATTTATTTAAAAAAAAAAGCTGGTCCAACGTAATCCACCGAATCCGACGTAGTTCTCTGCATTCACGATCCTGAAAAATAGAAAACAAACAAACAAAAAAAAACAAACAAACACAGACCACTTACCTCCTCCTCCTCAGGCTTCTTCTCCTCAGCAGTGGAGCCTCTTCATTACATTGCGCCCTCTGCTGGTGAATGAAAAAAATTATACCTTGAATTCTTCAATGAAAAAAAAAGAAAAACGTGTAGATTCACACTGAAGACATCAAAACTATGAATTAACACATGTGGAATTATATACTTAACAAAAAAGTGTGAAACAACTGAAAATATGTCTTATATTCTAGGTTCTTCAAAGTATCCACTTTTTGCTTTGATTACTGCTTTGCACACTCTTGATGAGCTTCAAGAGGTAGTCACCTGAAATGGTATTCCAACAGTCTTGAAGGAGTTCCCAGAGATGCTTAGCACTTGTTGGCCCTTTTGCCTTCACTCTGAGGTCCAGCTCACCCCAAACCATCTCAATTGGACCATAGCACCCCATCACTCTCCGTCTTGGTCAAATAGCCCTTACACAGCCTGGAGGTGTGTTTGGGGGTCATTGTCCTGTTGATAAATAAATGATGGTCCAACTAAACGCAAACCGGATGGAATAGCATGCCACTGCAAGATGCTGTGGTAGCCATGCTGGTTCAGTATGCCTTCAATTTTGAATAAATCCCCAACAGTGTAACCAGCAAAGCACCCCCACACCATCACACCTCCTCCTCCATGCTGCATGGTGGGAACCAGGCATGTAGAGTCCACCCGTTCACCTTTTCTGCGTCGCACAAAGACACGGTGGTTGGAACCAAAGATCTCAAATTTGGACTCATCAGACCAAAGCACAGATTTCCACTGGTCTAATGTCTATTCCTTGTGTTCTGTAGCCCAAACAAGTATCTTCTGCTTGTTGCCTGTCCTTAGCAGTGGTTTCCTAGCAGCTATTTTACCATGAAGGCCTGCTGCATACAGTCTCCTCTTAACAGTTGTTGTAGAGATGTGTCTGCTGCTTGAACTCTGTGTGGCATTGACCTGGTCTCTAATCTGAGCTGCTGTTAACCCTTAGACTCCCAGCGCCGTACATGTGGCGCCCGCTCGCACATGCGGTGGGCATCATGGCCGGCAAGTCTCTGCTGTTTCTAACAGTAGAGACTTGCCGCTACTTACCCGATCGGCGGCGTCTTGCTGGGCCTTTAGATGCCGTGATCACACGTGATCACGGCATCTAGTTGTGTCTTTACCCGGAAGCGTACGCCACCCTTGTGGCCAATCTGGGTGTCTGTACACGATCTGAAAGCGCAATTCTTATTCTGGCCACTAGATGGCAGGCCAGGATAAGAAATGAGCAATTCTTGGATTTATCTCAATCTAATAAATCCCTGATTGCTCATAAAGAAAAAAAACACAATATATTAGCTCATATTTGAGCTTTAAAATAATCACAAAAAAATTTAAAAAATATATAAAAAATATATAAAAGTGCAAATCACCCTCCTTTCGGTATAATTAAAAAATAAATACCTAAATAACAATAAATATAGACATCATGGGTATCACCGTGACCGAAAAACGCCCGTACTTTTAAAATATATTAAAAAATTCCAATGCAGCGAATTGTGTGGCGGAAAAAAGCGTCCAAATGGCAATTCGCTTTTTTTGTCGCTTTTTTTAAAAAAAAAAATTAAATAAAAGTGATCAAAAAGTTATACACACCGCAGAATGGTATCAATAAAAAATTCAGATCACCCCGCAAAAAAAGAGCCCCCATACAGCTCCATACACATAAATTTCAAAAAGTTATAGCGGTCAAGATATGACAAAAAAGAAAAAAGGGCAACTTTCTAATTATTTTATCACTATCAAAACACAGGAAAAACTATACATATTAGGTATAACCGGATTTGTACTGACAAGTAGAATGAAAGTACTTGGTCAGTTTTAATGAACATCGAACGCTGTAAATAAGAAACCCGTAGAACTGTAGCGGAATAGCGTTTTTTTTTGCAATTTCACCCGATTTGGAATTTTTTTCCCGCTTCCGACTACACCATATTCAATATTAAATGGTGGAGATGGAAAGTACAACTTGTCCTGCAAAAAACAAGCCCTCATACAGCTATGTGAACAGAAAAATAAAACAGTTATGGCTGTTTGAAGGCAGGGAGCGCAAAACGAAAATGCATAACCGAAAAAACCTCCGGTACTGAAAGGGTTAACCTGCGATTTCTGAGGCTGAACTTATCCTCCGCAGAAGAGGTGACTCTTGGTCTTCCTTTCCTGGGGCGGTCCTCATGTGAGCCAGTTTCTTTGTAGCGCTTGATGGTTTTTGCGACTGCACTTGGGGACACTTTCAAAGTTTTCCCAATTTTTCGGACTGACTGACCTTCATTTGTTAAAGTAAAGATAGCCACTCGTTTTTCTTTACTTAGCTGCTTTTTTCTTGCCATAATACAAATACTAACAGTCTATTCAGTAGAACTATCAGCTGTGTATCGACTTGACTTCTGCCCAACACAACTCATGGTCCCTATCCCATTTATAAGGCAAGAAATCCCACTTATTAAACCTGACAGGGCACACCTGTGAAGTGAAAACCATTTCAGGTGACTACCTCTTGAAGCTCATCAAGAGAATGCCAAGAGTTAGCAAAGCAGTATTCAAAGCAAAAGGTGGCTACTTTGAAGAAACTAGAATATAAGACATATTTTCAGTTGTTTTACACTTTTTTGTTAAGTATATAATTCCATATGTGTTAATTCATCGTTTTGATGCCTTCAGTGTGAATCTACAATTTTCATAGTCATGAAAATACAGAAAACTCTTTGAATGAGAACTTGTGTCCAAACTTTTGGTCTGTACTGTACTTCATTGAAAGTCAATGGAGGACGGATCCATTTACTATTGTGTCACACCAAATGGATCTGTCCTCCATTGACTTTCTATGGAGTTCATGACGGATCAATCATGACCCCAATGCAAGTCAATGGGGACTGATCCGTTTACTATTGTGTCACACCAAACGGATCCGTCCCCATTTACTTGCATTGGGGTCATGACGGATCCGTCTAGGGGACTCGAGCATTGCGCTAGAGTACACTCGGTGTTCGGCCGAACACCGAGCGGACCCGAGCGTAGGCATGCTCGGTCGAACAGCGAGTTCGGTCAAGCATGCTCGCTCAACACTATGAATTATGCCTACAATGGAGGCTGGGGACAAGGTGGAAGATCAGGAGGCAGAGGAGGCCATGGTGCCGCAATCACAATATGAAAAGGTGAAGACTGCATTGCTATCACCTGGTCAAGTTGGTGGTATGCCTGGGCCGAAACCACATTAACCCAGTGGGACATAAAGGACATATATTGTACTTTACCATAGTTACAGCTTCACATGTCAGAGCTGCCTTCTTCAGTATGTACATATGTAGAGCTGGTAAAACTTTTTTGGAAAGTAGTGATGTCTTGGGACTCTCCACCTTGGCTTACACAAGCCATAAGTTCTCTGAAATGGGCAAGATCAACCACATGGAAAGGGAGGGATCGTAGTACCAGCAACCTGGCCAGGAGTAGTTTCTACTTCTGCACTACATTTTGTAATCTTCACCCTTGAGTGCCCCTTTGAAATGAGACCCTAAGTGGTATCTCAGCAGTTGTTGGCAATGAGAGCTTGTGAAAATTAGTTCCCAATCAAGGTACCAGAAATGATAAGAATCATAATATAAGCATGATAGTCTGGCAAAATTAATGGAACACAATCAGACAGGCACAGGTCAACGCAGGGCAATTTCAAAACAGAGTCAGTAAAAAGTTCTGGTCTTGTTGATCAAGCAAATTGTGACATTTCTGAGCATGCTTAATTAATCAGTCACAGTGTGAGCAACAACCAGCTGATATAGACTTGTCTTAACGAGATATATCTCATCAGAAACTGTAAACAATGCTGGGCTACTTTATCCACATACTGATGGTACACATGGCACCTGGCATCCCTTTATAGGAGAAAAAAAAAATAGTGTGCAGTAAGCGTTAATGTTTCTGCCAAAAGTATCTTAAGAAAAGATTTTTCAAATCATTGCACCACTGAGACATTAAGCAAGATGTAACTATGGATTCATGTGGTTTACATCAGATTAGGATTCATTTGCCTACATGTTGCAGCAAAAGTCCAGGAATCTACACAATAACCCGAAATTAGATTATATTTTTTTTATTCTTTCAAACAAAACATTTTATGTTTCCTTTACATTTTACTTTTGCCCAGAGAAAAGTAATTTAAAATTGACTGGGTAGTCAAGTAAAAGCTAATTACAGCACATATGCTTAACCCCTTCAACGCCGGGCCTGTTCTCACCTTCCTGCTCAGGCCATTTTTTGCAAATCTGACATGTGTCACTTTATGTGGTAATAACTTTGGAACGCTTTTACTTATCCAAGCCATTCTGAGATTGTTTTCTTGTCACATATTGTGCTTCAGGACAGTAGTAAATTTGTGGCAAGATATTTCATTTTTATTTATAAAAAAAATACCAAATTTAGCAAAAATTTGGAAAAATTTGCAAATTTCCAAATTTCAATTTCTCTACTTTCAAAATACATAGTAATACCTCCAAAAATATTTATTATTTTACATTCCCCATATGTCTACTTTATGTTGGCATCATTTTATAAATTTAATTTTACATTTTTAGGACGTTAGAAGGCTTAGAAGTTTAGAAGCCATTTTTCAAATTTTCAACAAAATTTCCAAAACCATTTTTTTAAGCACCAATTCAGATATAAAGTGATTTTGAGGGGCTTACGTAATGGAAACCACCCATAAATGACCCCATTTTAGAAACTACTCCCCTCAAATTATAAAAAAAAAATGATGTTACAAACTTTGTTAACCCCTGAGGTGTTCCACAAGAATTAAAGGAAAATGGAGGGGGCCTGGCCGGCAGTGCATGGAGTGAGACGCGCTTTTGCTCAGCTCCGGCACTTCAGGTCTGAGACTGCGGCTCAAAGGGTACAAAACCCAACTTTTGCCATTTCTTCCAGCGGAAAAAAGTTTCTGAAGCATCAAGGACATGACAAAGACCAGAAGAAAAGGAGCTACAGGCAAGATCACAGAGTTTTTCCCGGCAGCGAGCACCCCACAAGATGGCGGCGGAGAAAGTGTGAGGAAAGTCTCTGAAGATGCCGCGCGGGCATCGCATTCTCCTGCAGGTACTCCTACCCGCTCATCTCCGACACAGGGGACTTCACCTGCGCACACTTATGTAGCAGACCTTCATTATCCTGATCGCTTACAATTAATGCAACCCCAACCTTGCTCTGTTGGCAATACAGCAAGCGACGGCCCTGTAACCGAAGCCTTATTAAGGGCACTCATGGGAGATCTGAGATATTCCCTGCAAGCAGATTTTCGCGCCATGGAGGCTCTGCTTCAGAATGAGCTGAATGCAGTGGGGATGCACACCTCTCACTTGGAAAATAAAATGTCTGGTAGTCAATACTAATGACAGAGATGAAGAGTTAGCTGCACTACGTGCAAAGGTGATCGATTTGGAAGACCACTCCCGACGTAATAGCTAGTGTTGAGCAAGCACCTCTGTGCTCGTATGCTCGGGTGCTCTGGCCGAGCACTAGGGGTTGCTCGAGTGCTCGGCCGAGCACCCGAGCATAATGTTAGTCAATGGGACTAAACCAGGCACCCCCCGCTCGGAAGAGGGGAGGGTGTCTGGTTAATAGAAAAAGGTCAGAATCGTGACTTCTCCTCTTTTACTCCTTTCACTCGTAAAAGTATGCTAATTAACTAAATTTGTGCGCATTAGCATACAAATTTGTATGCATTAGCGTGCAAATCAACATTACAGTGCGGGGAATAGACTTGAGCATTGCGCGCGAGTACACTCGGTGTCCGGCCGAACACCGAGCAGACCCGAGCGTAGGCATGCTCGGCCGAACAGCAAGTTCGGCCGAGCATGCTCACTCAACACTAGTAATAACATCAGATTCTGGGGGACACCTGAAGCGGTGAAATCTGATCAACTACATGAGTTTCTAATAGACTTTTTTACAATCTTGCTACCTAGTGCTCCGCAATCGGAGCTCTTTATTGATCGAGCTCATAGGATTCCGAAGTCAAAGCATTTACCAGCAGAAGTACCTAGAGATGTGCTAGCACTAGAGATGAGCCTCATACTCGTCCGAGCTTGGTGCTCGTTCGAGTATTAGGGTACTCGTAAGTGCTCGCTGCTCGGACGAGTATCTCGCCATGCTTGAGGAAATGGCAACTTCCGCATTGTGCTTTTTTGGCGCCTATAAACTCAGCCAATCACAAGCCAGGAGACTCTGCGGTACACCCAGCATCACGTGGGGCCCTTACATGTCGATAGCAGGGGTTGGCTGGCCTGATCAGGTGACCCTGGAATATACTAGTGACTGGCCGCGGTTCTCGGCTCAGATGCCGTCTGGATGTCGTTAGGGATAGAGCTGCTGCGTTTCAGGGAGAGTGTTAGGGCCTGCATTTAGTTCTCTGTTAGGCAGGAATCACCCACAAAGAACCCAACAGCCCTTCTAAGGGCTACAAGACATTTTTTTTGTCTGCTGGCTTGGCTGGCTGGCTGGCACTAGTAGTGCAGCTATCGCCATATATAACCCCCTTTTTTAATGTTATATCTCAGTGATATAAATCCATTGCACACAGCAGTGTGGAACCATTCTGTGTGTCACAGTTCAGCTGTCCACTCACATCAATCCGTATTTTCTGTCCAGGTGACACTTTCTGTACGTCACTTAATACAACCAAGTCTTTTGCTGCCTGTCACGTATATAGCTTGATCCCAAAAATCTCTGTGCGACATTTGTCTGGGTCGCAGTCTAAATAGCCACCATCAGTAGGGTGTCAGTTAGCTCTACGATAGTTTCTGCACGTCACGTTCCAAAATAAACAAAACTCCAAAAAAAAAAAAAAAATAGTTTTTTAGTTGTTTTAGCTCAGTGATACAAATCCATTTCACACAGCTGCTTGGAACCATTATGTGTATCACAGTTCAGCTGTCCACTCACGCCAATCCGTTTTTTCTGTCCAGGTGACACATTATGTACGTCACTTAATACAACCAAGTCTTTTGCTGTAACGTACATAGCTTGATCAAAAAAATCTCTGTGTGACATTTGTCTGGGTCGCAGTCAAAATAGCCACCATTCACAGGGTGTGAGTTAGGTCTACGATAGTTTCTGCACGTCACGTTCCAAAAAAAACAAAACTACAAAAAAATATAGAAAAAAAAATATAGAAAAAAAATAGTTTTTTTGTTGTTTTAGCTCAGTGATACAAATCCATTTCACTCAGCAGTGTGGAACTATTCTGTGTGTCAAAGTTCAGCTATCTACTCACTCCAATTCGTATTTTCTGTCCAGGTGACACTTTCTGTACGTCACGTAATCCACCCAGGTCTTTTGCTGTCACGTATATGGCTTGATCAAAAAAATCTCTGTGCGCCATTAGTCTGGGTCGCAGTCAAAATAGCCACCATTAACAGGGTGTGAGTTAGGTCTACGATAGTTTCTGCACGTCACGTTCCAAAAAAAAACAAAACTACAAAGAAAATATATACAAAAAAATATATAAATAAAAAAAATAGTTTTTTTTGTTGTTTTAGCTCAGTGATACAAATCCATTTCACACAGCAGTGTGGAACCATTCTGTGTGTCACAGTTCAGCTGTCTACTCACTCCAATTCGTATTTTCTGTCCAGGTGACACTTTCTGTATGTCACGTAATCCAACCAGGTCTTTTGCTGTCACGTATATAGCTTGATCAAAAAAATATCTGTGCGACATTTGTCTGGGTCGCAGTCAAAATAGCCACCATTAACAGGGTGTGAGTTAGGTCTACGATAGTGTCTGCACGTCACGTTCCAAAAAAAACAAAACTACAAAAAAAAATTTAAAAAAATAGTTTTTTTTTTGTTGTTTTAGCTCAGTGACACAAATCCATTTCACACAGCAGTGTGGAACCATTCTGTGTGTCACAGTTCAGTACACTCACTACAATCCGTATTTTCTGTCCAGGTGACACTTTCTTTATGTCACTTATTTAAACCAGACTGAACAAGTTTGTGGGTTTCAGTACACCAGGCCTATTTATTTTTTATTTTTTATATAATACACTTATATTCAGAAAATGTTGAACCCCAGGGCTAAGGGTCGAGGACGTCGGCATTCAATTACTGCAGGGGGCAGAGGCCGTGGTCCTGGGCAGGGTGAGACAGTACCTGCTTATGAGGGAGCAGGGGAACGCCGCAGAGCTACACTCCCTAGCTTCATGTCTCAACTTACAGGGACACGTGGTAGAGGACCACAACAGTGCGAACAGCTGATGTCGTGGATTGCGGACAATGTTTCAAGTAATTTGTCTACCAGTCAGTCTTTCACTCAGTCCACCCACATTAAGGGAGCACTCCTCTGGCTCCTCTACCTCAACCTCCTTCCCCCCAGTCTGCCCCCTCCCAGGAAAATTTGGAATGCGATCCGGCATACTCTGAGGAACTGTTTTCTGGACCCTTCCCAGAGTCACAAACCACTTCTCAGGTTGCTGCTGACCTCTTTCCCGATGCCCTAATTTTCCAACTGTCGCAGTCTGTGGGTGATGATGATGATGATGACAATGTTGAGTTAGTGGAAGAAGTTTGTAAAGAGGTGTCGGACGATGAGGAGACACGGTTGTCAGACAGTGGGGAATTTGTTGTCAGGGCAGGAAGTCCGAGGGGCTGGGTTGATATGCCGAGTGAAGACAGTGCTTCTGAGGCAGAGGCGAGTGCTGCACCAGAACAGGTTGGAAGAGGCAGTGGTGTGGCCAGAGGGAGAAGCAGGGCCAGAGCTGGTGCATCAGCAGCAACTGTTTCACGTAGTGAAGCTCCCGTGGCGAGGCCTAGATGTTCGCAAGTCTGGAGGTTCTTTAAAGAAAGTGAGGATGACCGACGGACTGTGGTGTGCAACCTGTGCCACACCAGGATCAGCAGGGGTGACACCACTACTAGCCTAACCACCACCAGCATGCGCAGGCATATGAGTGCTAAACACCCCACTCAATGGAACCAAGGCCGTTGACCACCTCCAGCGGGTCACACCACTGCTCCTTCCCCTATGTCACTCGCTGCCTCTGCTAGTCAACCCCCTGCCCAGGACCCCGGCACGAGCACCTCCCGCCGGAAAACCACACCTTCGCCTCCACTATCCTCCACAGTGTCCACCAACGTGTCCCAACGCAGCGTTCAGCTGTCTTTACAGCAGACGCTGGAGCGCAAGAGGAAATACAGTTCCACCCACCCACATGCCCAAGCCCTCAACGTCCAAATCTCCAAATTGCTTAGCCTGGAGATGCTGCCCTATAGGCTGGTAGAGACCGAGGCCTTTCGCAATATCATGGCGGTCGCTGCCCCTCGGTATTCGGTCCCCAGCCGCCACTATTTTTCCCGATGTGCCGTCCCAGCCCTACACCACCACATGTCACAGAACATCATCCGTGCCCTGACTAATGCTGTTTCTGAGAAGGTCCACCTAACCACGGACACGTGGACAAGTGCTGCCGGGCAGGGACACTATATCTCACTGACGGCACATTGGGTTAACTTGGTGGAGGCTGGGACCGAGAATGACCCTGGGTCCGCTCATGTACTGCCCACACCGAGGATTGCGGGGCCTACCTCGGTCAGGGTCTCCCAGACGTACTATGCCTCCTCCTCCTCCTCTGACCCCTCCTCCTCCTCCACCGAATTACCATCCGTGTGCACGTCGCCTTCAGTCGGTAGCTCTAGGCGCAGCAGCAGTGCCTTGGGTATGCACCAGCAGGCGGTGCTCAAACTGCTGAGCTTAGGTGACAAAAGGCACACCGCCCAAGAGCTGCTACAGGGCATCACGGCACAGACCGATGTGTGGCTGGGACCGCTGAACCTCAAGCCAGGCATGGTTGTGTGTGACAACGGGCATAACCTGGTGGCGGCTCTGCAACTCGGCAGATTAAAACATGTGCCATTCCTGGCCCACGTGTTCAATCTAATTTTTCCGGAGGTCCACCTACAGGCCCTCTCTCCAAACAATTTTTCCGGAGGTCCACCTACAGGCCGTGTCTCCAAACAATTTTTCCAGAGGTCCACCTACAGGCCCTCTCTCCAAACAATTTTTCCAGAGGTCCACCTACAGGCCCTCTCTCCAAACAATTTTTCCAGAGGTCCACCTACAGGCCCTCTCTCCAAACTATTTTTCCGGAGGTCCACCTACAGGCCCTCTCTCCAGTTCCAGTTTCCAGTTTTATTTGCGTACATTTCTTTTTGGGATATGTGTGAAAAATAATATTATCTGCGTATCTATATTGCCCAACATTGGGTACGGTAGCAACAAGAAGAACAAACACATGCTGCCCACAGGGTTCCGCAAATTCCTGGTCCACAATGTCAAGGAGCTCGAGGTTCTGTTGATGAGCAACAAGTCCTTCTGTGCAGAAATCGCCCACAATGTCTCCTCAAAGAACCGAAAGACCATTGTGGAGAGAGCGGCACAGCTCGCCATCAAAGTGACGAACCCCAATGCCAGACTGCGCAGCGAAGAGAACAAATAAATATCTCTGTGGTTATTTGTGCTAAATAAAAGTTAAATAAACACACACAAAAAAAAATTGATCTGTTCCTGTGCCTGATCCACCCAAGTTGAATCTGTCCCATCATGAGAAAGTCCCCCCAAGGAGTCCCCACTGTAACTTGCTTCCCATACAACTTCCTCACCCCCCGACACCTGTGTCTCGCCATTGTCCACCATCTCCTCAGACAACACTGGTAAATCCCCACTGTCAGCACACGGAGACTGCAAAAGGTCTTCCGAATTGGGGCAGAGAATGTTCTGGGGTAGCACATCAGAGAAGGGGTGACTACTGGGTTCCAGGGAGTACGTGACCACATGGAATCTCCATCCAAAAAGTCATACTGAGGCTCACCACCATGCTTTACACTGCAATCCTATTACTGAGGCTCACCACCATGCTTTACACTGCAATCTTATTGAAAGACAGACAATCAGGGGTTAACCGCCAGGTTGTCAGGCAGCATTTTTAAGTGGATCACCATTACCGTGTCCCTGAAAATTGCTTTGGGGTCATCGCCAGACTATTTTTATGAAAGGCCATGGGGTTCTATACACACAGTGCTGACAGAAGCCCATCAGCCTTTCTAAACACAATTGAATCTGTCCCATCATGAGAAAGTCCCCCCAAGGAGTCCACAATGTAACTTGCTTCACTTTCAACTACCTCACCCCCCGACACCTGTGTCTTGCCATTGTCCACCACCTCCTCAGACAACACTGGTAAATTCCCACTGCCAGCACACGGAGACTGCAAAAGGTCTTGCGAATTGGGGCAGAGAATGTTCTGGGGTAGCACATCAGAGAAGGGGTGACTATGGGGTTCCAGGGAGTATGTGACCACATGCAATCTCCATCCAAAAAGTCATGCCACACTTCATCGAGCTCATAATTGACAATTGTACCGGTTGATGCTAAATTTTTAAGTTGGGGTCTTGCTTTGTCATTCTAACTTCATCCAGCTGTTGTCACCACCACACACGCTAGCCCAGGGGGCACTCCTCTGGCTCTTCAAGCTCAACCTCCTTCCCCCCAGCCTGCCCCCCCACCTACAGGCCCTCTCTGCAAACAATTTTTCCGGAGGTCCACCTACAGGCCCTCTCTCCAAACAATTTTTCCGGATAGCTGCCATATACGGTATTAAACTGAGTAGTAAACATAGAACACATACCACACTTGATCTATACTGAACGTCACTTTTAAAAATTCGTCATTTTCCTCTCTTTCTCTCATTTGTCTGGGTTGCAATTAAGCAGACCAAGTCTGCCTAATCTAATAGCTTCCGTGCAATTGCTCCATACTGCACGTATTTTTTCTCTCTTTCTCTCTCTCCAAACTATTTTTCCGGATAGGTGCCGTATACGGTATTAAACTCAGAAGAATACATACCGTACCGGTTGATGGTACAGTTTTTCCAAATCCATCCGGCTGTTGTCACCACCACACACGCTAGCCCAGGGGGCACTCCTCTGGCTCTTCCAGCTCAACCTCCTTCCCCCCAGCCTGCCACCCACCTACAGGCCTTTTCTCCAAACAATTTACCCGGATAGGGGACGTATTAGATATTATACTGATTTTTGTTTCTTCCTCTTTTAATTGCCTACTGACCTGTGATAGGCAGAGCATGGACACGTCCCCTTAGCTGCAGTAGAAAAGACACTCCCCTGGCCAGAGCAAGCTCTTTTTTCTTTTCTGTGTTCGAAAAATCCATGAAATATATGGTCCCAAGATAGGGGACGTATACGATTTTAAACTGAGAAGAATCGATACCACACATGCCCCACTAGGAGAATTTGGGGTAATGGTGGGGTTAGGCAGCCTCAGAGGCATCCATGCATGCTGCCCCTGCTGTTTCCTGTCCGTTTCTGTGGTGTTTCCATCATTTTCTGAGGTTTCCAGGTTTTCACCCAGCCTTCCCTAGGCAGAGCCTTGGTCCCCTGCAAAAAATGCTTGAGTCTCCCATTGACTTCAATGGGGTTCGTTATTCGAAACGAGCACCCGAGCATCGTGAAAAGTTCGACTCGAATAACGAGCACCCGAGCATTTTAGTGCTCGCTCATCTCTAGCTAGCACGTATTACCTTCTTTCACATTAAAGAAAATCTAATGGCAGCTGCTAGGATTAATCCAGAAGTACCAGACAGATTCTGCTCCATCTCTCTCTACACAAATCTATCGGCGGACACCCTGGCTAGAAGGAGAGAGTTTCAGGAAGCCACTAAAATATTGAGAGCCCATACAATTCCGTATAGATGGGGCTTTCCAGCTAAATTGCTGATCTCCAAAGATGGTGGTAAATTGGTAGCATCCTGTCCACCAGAAGCGTTGCAATTGATCTCAAGTTGGAATCTAACCCTGCCATCAACTTCTACATCATCGCCTAAACCTTCCTCCGCTACTCGATTGTCAGAAGAGTGGTCAACAGTTAATCAAAGGAACTCATCTAATGATTGACGAATCGTTAGACTCCCTGTATTTCCTTTGCAGGATAGTTTTATATTCTCAGGTCTGTTCGGCCGAACCTGGGAATAACTTTATTTCCTCCTATCTACGCCACATTCCACCTACTTTTGACATACTTGTATTCCATGATATGGAAGCCAACACATTGTGTTTCCGTTTACTTGTTAGTTTTTGTTTTTTATTTTATTTTATTGTTTTCTTTTCTTTGTGCTGGAGGAAATGCTTTATGCAAATCTTGCTTTTCTCGAAGTCCTGCAAAATATGGTCATATGTGAGCTTTCAGTCGTGGTGTAGTTTGGTCTGTGAGCGTCGGCTATTAGCACTCTCAAAACTTAATAACAATGGTTCTTAAATTTACTACAATTAATGCTAAAGGTCTTAATAGTCTCTTTAAAAGATCTCGATTATGGCACGATGCGATAAAAGATAAAACAGATATTTTGTGCATTCAGGAGACATATTTAATAAAGGCCGACCTTTACAGACTTAAACATAAATACTTTCCGGATATAGTCTCTGCTTCAGCTGATGAAAAAAAATGTGGAGTCTCTATAGCAATTAAAGTTTCCCTAGCATTTAAGTTACTAGATTCATGCATAGATGAAGGTGGACGGTACATAATCCTAATTTGTGAAATTAATAATGTGTTATATACCTATGTAGCAGTATATGTCCCTAACAGAAAACAGCTTCGTTTTTTAAGAAGTTTTTTGCATTAGTAAACAAGCTAAAGAAGGGAGCACATCTATACATGGGAGACTTTAATTTGCTTATGTGGCCTGAGTTGGACTCAACAGCTTCATCTCAGCCTTCTGGACCCTCCAAATTGTTTCTTTTTGCCCAATCAGAGGGAATGCTAGATATTTGGCGTTTAAAACACTCCACAGAGAGGGATTTTAGTTTTTTCTCCGTGGCTCACTAGACTTATTCTAGAATCGACCTCTTCTTAGCAGATCATAATACCTATCAGAGAGTTTCCTCATGTGCAATTGGTCACATAGGTTGGTCTGATCATGCACCCCTATCTGTTATATTATCAGAGCAATATAATTCCATGCCTAGGATCCCTTGGAGAATCAATGGCAGAATATTGCACTCCCCTAAATATCTCCCTCAGTCTAGGATAGCTCTTCAGGAATTTTTTTCCTTTAATGATAATGGAGACGCAGGTATAGCTGCCATATGGTGTGCCCACAAGGCTTTTATACGGGGACACTACATTAGTATGGTATCAAGAGACAAAAAAGAAAGGGAAGCGGAGGTGGTGCAGCTTACCGAATCCATTGTTAAACTTAGCCAATTAAATAAAGCTTCTTACGACTCAGGAAGAGAACAGGAACTTAAAGATTTACATCATAAGCTCCACTTGCTTCAGTTGCATAAGTATGATTTGGCCTTGAGAAGGCTTAAAGTTACATATTATGGGCATGATTAGGGATGAGCGAACCGAACCGTAACGAACCAGATTCGTTACGAACTTTACCGAACGTTCGGTTCGTCCCCGAACCGAACTTTCGTCAAGTTCGTATGAATCAGGTTCGTAAATAAAGTTTACTTTTTCCACAGAATAGACCAGGATACAAGGGATTATTTATTACTCCTACAATCCCTTGTATCCTGGTGTGACCCTCGTGTCAAACCACCCTTTTGGGAGGAGAATGGCCGAGATGGGTTATTATTTTCGTTCGTCCGAACGTTCGTTCGGACGAGCGAACAGAACCGTAACGAACCAGATTCGTTTAAGAACTTTTAAGACGAATCTGGTTAAAATAAAAACGGCACATCAAAACTGTACCGTTTTCACAGAATAGACCAGGATACAAGGGATTATTTATTACTCCTACAATCCCTTGTATCCTGGTGTGACCCTCGTGTCAAACCACCCTTTTGGGAGGAGAATGGCCGAGATGGGTTATTATTTTCGTTCGTCCGAACGTTCCGAACAGAACCGTAACGAACCAGATTCGTTTAAGAACTTTTAAGACGAATCTGGTTAAAATAAAAACGGCACATCAAATGCGTACATATTCAGTTAAGTAGCGTACCTTTGACAACGCTAGACTGTATGTTCGTTATTTGTGCGGGAATGTTCGCATTAGCGTACGTATTAGTGTAGATTCTCAAATATGCGTATATTCGTTCGTATAAGGTTCGTTTTAGGTTCGGTTCGTACGAATCCGAACTTCAAGAAAGTTCGCCGAAGCGAACCGAACCGAACTTTTCAAAAGTTCGCTCATCCCTAGGCATGATAATAAAGCTACCCCATTATTAGCATCAAGACTAAAGGTTCTCTGTACTAAATCAAATATATCCTATCTATGTAACCCTGCAGGTGATAAGATATTTGACCCTAAAGGTATAGCAGATACTAGGGATGAGCAAACCGAACCGTAATGAACCAGATTCGTTACGAACTTTCCCAAAAGTTCGTATCGAATCTGATTAAAAACGACGACGCCAAATATACGCATATTTATTTATCGACGTTATTTTGAGCGAACCGAACCGTAACGAACCAGATTCTTAACGAATCTGGTAAAAAAACTAAACTGCAACGCAAAACTGTACTTTTTTTACAGAATAGACCAGGATACAAGGGATTATTACTCCTATAATCCCTTGTATCCTGGTTTTCTATGAAAAAAAAGATGTGTGACGTCACCCACACAGACCAGGAAGTGCCTAATCGCGCCGACATTTTGTCAGTGCGTCTTCAGACATCCAAGGGAAAGGAGCTCAACAGATAGAGAGGGAAAAGAGATAGATAGATAGATAGATAGATAGATAGATAGATAGATAGATAGATAGTCAAACAAGTAGATAGATACAGGGAGAGATAGAGAAGAAATAGAAAGGGTTAGGGAGAAAAGCAGGAGAGAGGAAGAGAAAGCTAGATATAGAAGTTAAGGTGATAGATAGGGAAAGAGGCTGAGAAAGCAAGAGATAGGTAGAGATAGGGAGAGGAAGTCATATAAATAAAAAAATTGTGTCATCTAGGGAGAGATAGGGTGAGAAAAAAAATTGTGAGAGAAAAGAGTCAGGACAGGTAGCATTCCTGTTCTGTGACCGTACACGCTACAAGTTGCTGCTCAGCCGGGTGCTGTCAACCCCGTTAAGCCACAACAAAAACAGTTTAAAAAAAACTTCAATAAAAAAGTTATAAACAAATAAAAAAAAATTAAAAAAGTTTAAAAAAAGATAAAAAAAAGTTATAAAAAACAAAAATAAAGTTTAAAATAGTATAAAAAAAATATATCATTACATTTTCCCACACACAAAAAAAAATGTCCAAGCGTCCTACTTCCAGCACTTCCCAGGCAAGGAGTGCAACAGGAGGCGGTGAGGGTAGAAGAAGTGGCAGCACCAGGCCCGGTGGCAGCCGGGGTAACAGGCGTGGCAGCAGGGTGCAGCTACCCCTGACGGCCACTGGTCAAGTAAGAACCACACAGCCAGCGGTTCTAGATTGGCTTACCCAATCCTCCAGTTCCACCCCCAAAGCTCCCAAATGAGGAGTCAAGCATCCGCTGGATCATCTGACACCACCCTTACATGGGACGGTCAGCGAGAGTCCTCTGCCCCATCCCCTGTTATTAGAATGCCACTCTCCTTTGGGGCACCTTCTGCCAGGGAACTCTTTGCAAACCTTGATCTGCCCTTGGAGTCTCTACCACTTTTTAGTGATGAGGAGGAGGAGGAGGAGGAAGTCCACCAAAGTCAGCGGGTGGAAGGTACTGAGACTCCAGAGGAAGTGTTGGCTGTAAGCAGTCAACAGAGCCAGGGAGGGGCATCCAGTGCCACACCTGATATCCTGTCCCAGCCACCGGAGGAAAGTAGCAGTGGTCCTGACTTTGATGATGATGTCGCTGATCGGACGTGGCGCCCTCAAGCAGCATTATTCTCAGCTTCATCGGTGGAGGAAATAGAGGTGCCACCGACACAGCAACATCCCACTATTGCAAGCAACCGAGGCACAATAGGGAGGGGTAGAAGCTACCAGGCAGAGATCACCCTCTCAAAGCCTTGGTCCTGAGAGGGCACCCTCAGGCAGCAATGGCAGTCAACTGCCAGCAAGAACCCCCGTGGCTGTCAGCAAACCACGGTCCTCAGTCGTCTGGCAGTTCTTCCGCCTGGGGACAGATAAGCATATTGCTTTGTGCCTGCTGTGCAATGAGAGGGTCAGTCGTGGTAGGGGTGATAATCTGGGGACAACATCCATGCGAAAGCATATGGAATGGCAACACCTACAGGCCTGGAAGAACCGTGACCCCAATACCACCTCCTGTCATGATGTACCATACACTGCAGATCCCATCATGCAGCATCCTCTCACTGGAACTCAGGGCTCGTCAGCCTCAGTTGCCAGCAGCAGCACAGTGTCACTGCCATGTACACCGCTAATGAGGCAGCAATCCCTGACTGAGTCTATGGGCAGACGTCAGGTGTATTCCAGCAGCCATCCCATGGCCCAGAAACTGACCGGACACCTGGTTAAGCTGCTGGTGCTTCAGTCCCTGCCCTTCAACCTCGTGGACTCCCATCCTTTCAGGGATTTCATGGTGTGTGCGCACCCCAGATGGCGAGTCCCCAGCCGCCACTACATCTCTGGAAAAGCTGTCCCATCACTGCACAGTTATGTGCAGAAAAAGGTGGGCGACTCATTGGGACTCTCGGTGTCCAAGAGTGTGCACCTGAGTGCTGATTTCTGGTCCTCAAATTATGGCCAAGGGCAGTACATGTCTGTTACTGCCCATTGGGTCAACATCCTCCCAGAAGACCATCAGGAAGTTGGGCCATTCTTGCCACTGTCACCTCCACGGTGCTTTAGGGGGCCAGCAGCGGGAAGCAGAAGTTCTGCCTCCACCACCTTGCAAACATCCGCCGCTTCTACTGCAGTCCAACCTGCCCCGGTGTCTTACCACCGATGTCAGGCCCGGCGTTCTCAGGCTGTCCTCCATTTGGTGAGCCTGGGTGAAAGGAGACACAGTGGGCAGGAGCTCCTCCAGACCATCAGGGAGGAGGTAGATCAATGGCTGACCCCACGTCAACTAACGGTGGGAAGTGTGGTAGCAGACAATGGGAGGAACATTGTCTCTGCAGTGCAGCAGGGAGGGCTGAGTCATACACCTTGTATGGCACATGTGATAAACCTCATAGTGCACAGGTTTCTTACATCATTTCCTGCACTACAAGACCTTATGAGGATGTCACGCAGAGTGTACAAACATTTCAGCCACTCCTACACTGCAAGGAACACCCTGCTCAGGATCCAGAGACAGCGCTGTCTGCCCCAACATCAGCTAATCTGCGACGTGCCAACACGCTGGAATTCTGCCCTCCAGATGCTGGACCGCCTGTACGAGCAAAGGTCAGCCGTTACAGACTACCTCATGGGGCAATCAGGCAGCTTCACGCCACACTGCGACTTCCAAGTCACACACTGGCAGATGATGCGTGAAGTCTGCCAATTGTTGATCCCTTTTGAGGACGCAACTTTGTTTGCGAGCAGGAATGACTATGGGATCAAAGACATCATCCCACTTGTCCATGTTCTGGAAAGTGCGCTGAAAAGCATCATTAGCGAGGATTCCCAGGCCACCACTCCAAGGCTGAACATCGCCTTGAGCTCAGAGATGGATGAAGTGCAGATGGAGGGTGAGGAGGAGGAAGATGTCCATGCCCAGCCATTCCACACACCGCCACCTGGCTTCTCTGCCTCTCAATCACAGGAGGAGATGGAGGATGAGGTGGTAGAGGAAGCGGAGGAAGACCCCAGCAGACCCTGGAACTATACCGAGGACAGTGGAGAGGTGAGGCGCTCATTGTCCTTGGTGCGGATGGCAAGGTGCCTACGGGAGTGTCTGAGGAGTGACAGCCGGATTGTGGACATACGCCAGAGGGACCAATACTGGCTGGCCACCCTGGTGGACCCTCGCTTCCGCTGCAAAATGGCTGAATTTTTCCCACCATCAGAGAGGGAGGCAAAACTGGGGTACTACCGGGACCTACTCACCAGACAGCTGGTCTCTACTTACCAGCGAGACCAGCCAGGTTCCCAGACAACATCCGCTCGGGGGGAACCAGCGCACTCCACTACCACCACCACTAGTGGAGGCGTGAGAAGTCGCTACAGCCTCCAAACGCTGATTAGCGATTTCATGCAGCCAGCCGCTGAAGAGGGGACACAACACCGGACTCATGGCGTGGACCAGCATGAGCTCACCCACCAGGTCACTGCCTACCTGGATTGTACCCTGCCCCAAAGTGTCACCGACCCCGTGCAGTACTGGGCAGAGAAACTGGACATTTGGCCTCAACTGGCAGAGTTTTCTTTGGCTCTGCTGTCCTGCCCAGCCAGTAGTGTTGCGTCAGAGAGGGTGTTTAGTGTGGCGGGTAACATCGTAACACCGCAAAGAACGAGGCTCTCTTGCCACAGTGTTGAGATGATGACTTTTATAAAGATGAATCGTGCCTGGATTACATCGTATTATACCACCCCCCAGCCTGATGTGAATGACTAAGTCATCAGTCACCCGTCTTGCATGGCAATCCGTGTGTCCAAGAAAATGACCTTAACCCTTTCGCGGCCGGAGGTTTTTTCGGTTATGCATTTTCGTTTTGCGCTCCCTGCCTTCAAACAGCCATAACTCTTTTATTTTTCTGTTCACATAGCTGTATGAGGGCTTGTTTTTTGCAGGACAAGTTGTACTTTCCAACGCCATCATTTAATATTGCATATGGTGTAATGGGAAGCAGGAAAAAAATTCCAAACCGGGTGAAATTGCAAAGAAAACGCTATTCCGCTACAGTTCTACGGGTTTCTTATTTACAGCGTTCGATGTGCATTAAAACTGATCCATTACTTTCATTCTACTGGTCAGTACGAATCCGGCAATACCTAATATGTATAGTTTTTCCTGCGTTTTCATAGTGATAAAATAATTAGAAAGTTGCCTTTTTTTTTTTCCCTTGTCAAATCTTGACCCCTATAACTTTTTGGTATTTATGTGTACAGAGCTGTATGGGGGCTCATTTTTTGCGGGACAATCTGAAGTTTCTGGGGTGTGTATGACTTTTTGTATGTGGGGTTCTCATTCTGGGGTGTGTATGACTTTTTGATCACTTTTTATTTAATTTTTTTTAGAAAAAAAAAGCGACAAAAAACGGCAAATCACCATTTGGACGCTTTTTTCCGCCACACAATTCGCCGTATTGGAATTTTTTTTTATATTTTAAAAGTACGGGCGTTTTCGGTCACGTTGATACCCATGATGTCTATATTTATTGTTATTTAGGTATTTATTTTTTAATTATACGGAAAGGGGGGTGATTTGAACTTTTATATCTTTTTTATTTTTTATATATTTTTTAACATTTTTTTTAAATTTTTTTTACTATTTGAAAGATCAAATATGGGCTTATATATTGTGGCTTTTTTTTTTCTTTATGAGCAATTATGGATTTTATAGACTCAGAAATCCAAGAATTGCTCATTTCTTATCCTGGCCTGCCATCTAGTGGCCAGAATAAGAATTGCACTTTGAAAACTAATCCTCACCAGCGAGGATTACAGTTTTCATATGGTGTACAGACACCCCGATTGGCCACATGGGGTGTCTGTACACCACCCGGAAGCGAATGCTTCCGGGTTGAGACGCAACTAGATGCCGTGATCACGTGTGATCACGGCATCTAAACTCCGAGGAAGACGCCGCCGATGGCGGTAAGTAGCGGCAAGTCTCTGCTGTTAGAAACAGCAGAGACTTGCCGGCCATGACGCCCGCCGCACTTGCGAGCGGGCGCCATGTGCCCGCATCGCCCCAGCGCCGTACATGTACGGCGCTGGGCGCGAAGGGGTTAAGATCCCAAATATGTGCCCAACGTAAAAATCCGTAATTTAACTTATTAAGTAATGTTTCCCCCTTAGACCCAAAATTTAAAAAAAAATCACCTTAAAAATTCCCTACTCCATTCTGATACATTTAAATAAACAGAACCCTATCTCCAAATTTAATGCCCATGGTGTGTTGGCCATTTAACATCTCCACACCAGCTTAATGCCTCACACCGTCCAACCCATACCCCAAGAACAGTACCATCCCTAAAATAATCCCCACGACTATGCTTCACAAAGTGGGGATTTCACCTTTTGTGAACTATAGCCGTGGGGTTCTATCCCTGGCACCCGTGCCAAGGAACACTACTCACCGTTTTGTGAGCGGGTACTAACTGTTCTTGAGGTATTTTGTTGATATCATGAGAGTAGTAAAATCTCGCACCGCAAATCCCGATGGGTTTCTTCTCTGTGCGAAAGATTTCACGCCTCTCATGCAGTCACGCGTGGAATAAGGCTGTCTATGGGGTATATATCACGGAGGCTGCGGTCCTTCAGCTGTGATATAAAAAACTTCCACAGTTAGTTACAGCAACGAACAGTGGCTGAAAGGCAGGTTAACTTGCCTTATTTACGGGTGCCTTTACAATGGGATGCTTTTTTGTGGTTCTCTGCTGCCTAAAATCCACAGCGCATCGTTGGCTGATTTTATGCCACCTTTAGTACTATGGGGCTGGACGCAAATACCCAGTTCAGCGCAGAACTGCGTATGTCCGGATGGCACCATAGTACTGAACGCCGTTTGGTGAATGGTATAAAAATGCCCTGTGGATTTTAGTCAGCAGCCCCGCAGCCCCATGTGAAGGTACCCATAGGGTGAGGTTTATTGGGAGTGACCAAAGAGAGGGCGGGAAGGTCACTCCCATACCCCATCAGGGGTTTTTCCCCTACCCATTTTAACAGATAAGTCAAGGCAATTAATTACTTTCTGTGCCCTTATTTGACCCAGAAACTTAGGCCCCATTCACACGACTGTAAGTGAATGGGGCCGTATCTATCCGCAATTTTGTGGATAGATACGGCCCCATTCACTTACGGTCGTGTGAATGGGGCCTTATAAATTGCACGGACTTATCCTTTAAGCCAGCTGGTGACAGCACTAAAAAAAACACAAAAGCATACATCCATTGGGTTGGGCGCTGCACTCGGTTAGGACATCAAACTGGTGTAACAAAGATATATATATATATACAGTATATGTCTTGACAACAGCCATAGGCCCAGATTCAACAGGTTTTACACCAGAGTAGTTGCGTCCATTTGTAAAGCGAGTGCCAGTGAGTTGTCCATTTCATGAAAATTGGACACGTATTTTTGGATAATGGAACTGGCATAAAGCCTTCTTGAATCTGTGCCTTTTTAAATGTCCTTTCTTTACCTCATAGATTCTGTGGGTGAGGTTGTCTGTCTATTTCACCGTATCTGTATCCTACTAGACTAGCTGTAATGTTACAGGGTTTTTTTTAACGTTGACTGTCCTGTGCTGAACTGAACATCAACATTTTGCCGTGTATAAAAAAATGATTTTTACAAACGTGCATATTCTTAGCTTCCAAGTTCAGTTCTCTGTACTAGGCCCTTCTGGGTCCAAAAGAATACTGCTCCTACTAATGTCCCCACAGTCAATTATCTATTAGAAAACATACTGTGTGCAATCAAGTGCTGCCTCCTCCTCAACTTGTCTCTTCTCAACCCTACTGGTTCACCACCAGGCCCTCAAAAATAATGTTTTCAAGGGTCTGTTCACCACCAGGCCTTCTACCATAATGTTTTCAAGGATCTGTTTACCACCAGTCCCTCAAATATAATGTTTTCAAGGGACTGTTCACCACCAGGTCTTCAATCATAATGTTTTCTAGGGTCTATTCACCACCAGGCCTTCAACCATAATGTTTTCAGGGGTCTGTTCATCACCAGTCCCTCAAAAAAAAGTGTTTTCAGGGGTCTGTTCACTACCAGGCCCTCAAAAATAACGTTTTTAAGGGTCTGTTCACTACCAGGCCTTCAACCATAATGTTTTCAGGGGTCTGTTCACCACCAGGCCTTCAACCATAATGTTTTCAAACGGTCCAACTCACCAGCAGGCCGTCAATCTTAATTTTTCACCGTTGTGTCTAATGCCCTCCTTTATGTGTAATAAAAGGTGTATAGGAGTGCCAGTTCCTTGTAATTTTTGGCTGGACTTGAGCTTTACGTCCAAGTCAATATATTTTTCATAACAATATTTCTTCAAAGTATGTCAGGAAGGGGTTAAAGTTTAAAAAAAACACAAAACACAGGTTTAAAGAAATATATTTTAACAATAACAAATTATAAATAAAATAAAAAATAAAATAAATATTAAACAGGAGGTTGACGACGTCTCGCCAACATGGCTTGCATACCCTACACCTCTAATTGCAGGCTGCGTTGTATGCGGGAGGCAGCATAGAGCCGCTCATTGACCCTTCTAAGGGCTGCCTCCAATTCGAAGTCTGTGGGGATAGCTGTAGGGGTGGAAACATTAATACAATTAGTATTATCTAGTTAAAGGGGTTGTCGCACAAAAAATATTCGAAACTTTCAAAGCAGCACCCGGATTTGAATACTTTAGCAGTTACATGTCATTAAATATTTTGTATATCTACTCAAACTGACTCAGTTATTCAGTGAAATGTATTTTTATTGAGCCTTTTTTTCTTATGTCTTAGAACTGCTCACAGAGAAGGCCGCACATGCTCACTTTAAATCTTCACTGCCTCCTCAACTTAAACTGCCTCCTGTCCTGAGCTGTGATAGGGAGAGATGGACACGAGTCCTGACATGCGGCAGAATAGACACTAGTCACACTACCCTTCAATAACCAGCTTGATGTAGCAGAGTAATTGGGGCAGATCTCTGGATCTATGTGAGGTCAGGGCTGTTTCTCGCTTTGTTAAAAAGACATTGGCAATGTACTATAATATTATTATGTGATGTATGTGCAGTGACCGGGGTGCCGTGGTTGCTACGGGGGCGACCCTTTCCCCCTCCAGGGCCCTCTAAGGTGATTTTCCTTTATGTCCCCAGTGGTAGGAGTGCCAAGGGGTATTTAGGCCACTCAAGTCTTTGGTGGGAATTGTCACGGTGTTCCTACCTTGTAAGACGAACAGGCCCCAGGAGGTGGCTTCGGCTGCAATAATGTACTAGTAGTAGTAATTGAGGGTCGTCAGGTGGGAATGATGCACAGACTTGTATGAATGGTTCCAACGTAGTTTTATTAACTGAACTTTGAAAGCAGATGACTCAAATTCATCCTTCAGCTTGGTGTCCAGCAAGTGCAGCTATTGCTTATACTTGGCAGATGCTTGGAAATTCAGGTTTCAGGCTTCCTGTTCTAAGCTGAGGCTACCTCTTAAGTGTGGCCCTTCCCTTGAGAGTATTGTTGTGCCTTATTGGCAGGCTATATTACTCAGTCTTTTAGGGTACAGCAGAGCTGAAGGTGCGCCACTGTCCTGCAACATGTCCTCCCTGATCAGGGTATAGGGACAAACAACCTGACAAACTGTCATAGCTGTCATTTTCTCCTGCAGGAAGTTGGAAGAGCTTAAATTCTCTCCAGCAGAGGGGGTCAAAATGGACTAAGGACTGTACCATTCTGGCTAAAACTACATCTGAATTGCCATAGTATTTTACTGACACCTGCTGGTACACCAGGTACATTACATGGGAAACAGTTTGCATAACATTGAATATCATACTATTAATGCTGGTGATGACATTAATGCACGGATTACATTTCAAAGTAGCCACAGATAGGAGCTGGTTTATGCAGA
The DNA here is from genome assembly GCA_900303285.1 of Rhinella marina. Lineage (NCBI taxonomy): Eukaryota > Metazoa > Chordata > Amphibia > Anura > Bufonidae > Rhinella > Rhinella marina. The sequence continues at coordinate 839 of ONZH01001305.1, read as the reverse complement.
GTTTGTAACACTACTCTGGGGTGTTACATTCCCCCTTACTTAAAGTCAAGCCGTCCTCGGCTTGTGCTTAGGATTAGCATACATGATTAGGATATAGAAAAGCTTACATGGAATCCAATAAGTACCATGTGCTGCATGAAATAGATACATATAAATGACATTAATACATATATAGCCAATTGAGCTACTATGCTGGTACCTTCCTGCTTGTGAGTAGGGTGTCCAATCCTGTTTATCCCTCTCAGCAAACGAACACCTATGTAAACTGCACTAAGCAACCATTTCTATATGAATCTGAATATTTCTGCCATAAAATACCAAAGAAAGCATGGGGGTGTCTTAACTCTGTAATCCCACCATTGTGAAATGATAAGCCCACAAACAGAAGGGTGGCTTCATCCTGTAATCCCTTCCAAGCACCAAAGTCTGATAATGCTTTACGCTTTGTCACCTTGATGTCTATCAGTAGCTGCAAGTTATTTTTTCATGGAGGCGGTGCACAAGGCCTCAGGACATAGTGAACTATGGAGGAGGAATCTACCAGTCCTGCATAGTTCTAGTGAGAGACTATACGCTCTCCTGACACATACAAGACACATCTATACAGCGAGGATAACCTGAAGGAATAAGAGAAAACTGCTTGTGGCTCTGACACCTGGCTACCATGAACCGTTAGTGTGAAACGCCCTCAGAGGCAGCATATATATCTGAGGTAGAGACAAGTAAGGTGCTGACTATCTTGCTAAGTGCATGACCATACATTAAAGTGCATTGGAGGACACATTGTGACACCTGTAAAGAAATACATAATGGGCAATATTCTTGAAACGTTGCTAAAA